>JAAEAF010005437.1:0-108012 GCA_011037195.1 Triatoma infestans | reverse complement strand
GTGAGTGTTTCACACCAGGATTATTTGATGTTTTAAATTGTGAAAAATTGTTTACTATACTTGCTCACTGGTCCATAGTTGTGTGGTGGTTGGTTCCGCAGAGGCTGAAAGCATCAGAGGCATTTTACCGTGGTAGCATGCTTCAGCATGACCACAAAAGAAGCAGGTACCACGGAAAATGTCTCTGATGCTTTCCAGCTCTGCGGAACCAACCACCACAACAACTATGTCTTCCAAGAAATCTGTAAAGAAGTTTGGGACGTTTAGTCATTGCTTATTATAATAAGTATTAAGTATTATTATAAGTCTTGTGTGTGTGGGTTCCATGGGAGTTTAAGGTAGTGCACCAGATCTGTAACAGGTAGAGTACCTTCTGTGGAAGTAACTAGGAGGACAGCAGCCCCCTCCCCGAGAGTAAGTAAACCTAGCATGTTGGAATTTTTGAATGTTCATTTTAATTCGCCACATGTTTGCCCAAGTTTCTATTGCCTGTAGGTGTGTTTGTAATTTATATGATGCTCTGATGTAGAGTTTTTTCTGGTAGCTAGTATGGTTGAATCATCTCCATATGTATAAAGTTTTGTGGAAGGGTGCTGAAAAAACTAGAAACCCATTCTGAGCAACGCATTTATGTTCCTTAATATTAGTAAAAACAGTAGATTACAGATTGAGGGAAATTTAATGTTTAATGCCACCTTAATACAATGTGTGGTTCTACCATCTATATAATATTAATGCACATTAGAATTAGAATTCCAAATTTGAAGAAAATCGGTTAACCGGAAATGTGATTTCGAGAACAGATTTCGATGTATTTTTTGGGAATATTCAGGAAAAAGGCTACAATGATTTCCTAAAAAACTTAGACTGCTAACTTGTAAACACATAAACCCAACACTACTTGGCTTTGTTCAGCGTTATAAGCGCTATCTTCTGCAGTCCTGCGTGGCTACATTCAAGTGTATCATCCATGAGTGCTAATCAACACGTTCCTCCAACACTTCTGTATTTATATGAGAACAATTGAATGAAATATTTACGAGTTTAAAAAAAAAATGTTGTCCCTCTTATAATCATATCACTGCAGTAAGAGAAAGAAAGTCGTTTACTTTAGATTTTTTATTAAAGATCGAGGGAAACTATATTGGTATAGAAAAAAATAATAATTTTGCTCCATAAGTGGGTCACTAAATATATTGATTTGCCCCCAAAAAAATTTGTCCACTAACAAATACAATAATAATGTTGATGATTTTATTGATATTTATTTGATAGCCAACAATGTTTTTGAACATTTCGGAGACCTTGAAGACAGTATATTCAATATATTCTTATAAATTTAAGTAAGAATTTAAACTTCACTTGGTTCTACCACATACTTAACTACTTTCATATCGCCTTGAAATTATTATAAACAAGTAAACAAAATAAAGATGACAAAAAAAACTTGTACTTAAGAAGCAGAAGCAAGGACATTAATAAAGTTGCCCCTTTCAATGCCACCAGGGTTCACTGTATGAAAAAGAAAGCTTTGACCCGCTTTCCCAGGTGTAAGAAAATCTATTCACACGACTTTCCCTTACACTAAATCATTACAATAACAATAATTGACAAATTTCTCTTTAAACTTCCAATGTTTAGTTGGGCATACCATGAAAACAGATGGTAGGGATTATACATGCACACCTGAGTTGTGTAGCAGCGCTCCTGTCTGGACAACACAGCCTGTAGTGACCTAACTGACATGGTCTCCCACAAGTTAAAATCAGTTTTTCCGAAAAAAACGTTTCAAACAAATGTGGGCCATCTGAGGTATCTGTGAGGTTAGTATTCCAAGTTTACCCAACACATGCCCGATGTAGCCGTTTTCAAGAAAATTCCAAAAATCTCAACAAAAAAAGTGTATTTAAAGTCACACTTCCGGTAAAGTGATTTACTTCAAATTTGGAATTCTGGCAATGCTTCTTGGTACTTAAAAGGAAAGCTTAACGTTGCCTGTCCCCCCCCCAGAACCCCCGAAAATCAATTTTGCTAGCAAAATGTTTCATATAAAAGTGATTGTCATTTATCTGTTTAGATTAGGGGTGTCCATCCCACGGCCCAAAATGTCTCCAAATGCGGCCGACCAAACAATTTTAAACTAATATAAATAAATAATTTACTAATGCTTTTTAATACTTTTGGTTTTATAATATTTTGGTGCTTTTTGCCACCAAAGCGTTAGGGAAAATATCTCAGCTCCAAGGTTCATTTTATTTACGTTTTCAACATTAGAAAATACTATGTTAATGAAGATTCTCGACCGATCTAATAACAACTAAAGGAGATCTCGAGGAGCGGTCAATAAAATGTACACTTTTTTTAAATCTTTTCCAACGTTTCGACAAATTTATTGCCTTCTTCAGGAATCAGTACAACAATCAAACAAAAAGGAATAATAATAATAGTAATCATTTTAAGATTATGGTGATTACTATTATTATTATTATCTATATTAAGATTATGGTGATTACTATTATTATTATTCCTTTATGTTTGATTGTCGTACAGATCCCTGAAGAAGACAATAAATTTGTCGAAACGTTGGAAAAGATTTAAAAAAAGTGTACATTTTATTGACCGCTCCTCGAGATCTCCTTTAGTCATTAGAAAATACGCTCCTCAGTTTAAAGATGTCTAGAGATGTACATCCCAGTTTTCAAATAGAACGTACAGAGATGCAATCTTAAAGACTGGACTTTATAAATCCTATCGCTTCCCAGAGATCAATATCCCTCGCCTTACAATCCTGCACATGACTTTCCTTTTTGGCGACTCAGCATTCGTTATCAACTATTTTCGAGGATAAAGTAAACAAAGAGTAAAATTAGAACCAAAATATCTGTAGTGCACTTTGAGAACTCACTGAAATTTATAACTACCTCCATCGAACTAGTTATCCCACTGGTTTTATGCTACCAGCTTTTACTTTTACAGTAAAATGTTTAATACATTAATGTTGGATTTTCTATAGCAGTAATTGAAAAATGGATATTTTGATCTAAAACATCTCTATCTTAAACGGCTTTCGTACGTTCTATGATTTGATCCAGTGCTGCAATAGCATACATTAGTATAACTACAGTAGCACGGGATATAAGAAAATTATTTCTTTCTTTTTGGTGTTTTTATTTTAAGTATGGCCGGAGAGACAGTCCTTCATTTTCAAATGTGGTCCAGATAACCCAGAAAGTTGGACACCTTTGGTTTATTCCCCACATGTACAAAATAAAATCTTCCCTATTAGGGTTATTTTCAAGGAAAAAACACGCAAACACGCATACTGACTTTACGTTAAAACCCTTTTCTGTCAAAATTAGGCGGACCTCAAAACATGTATTTCCGGTGAAAATTCAATTTCGAAAACTTGTCACGATCAGAATACTTCCTGTTACTAAGATTAAGAGGAAGTAAAATCTAACGATGGGAAACACTCAGACGGCTGTGTCTTATAGCAATTAAAACATAGTTTTTATAGTAAAACTTTCCTAGCAATTATAATAAACATTCAAAGTTATTTATTTGAAAGTGAGAGAAGTAAGATTTTGTACACACTCCAGTTCAGAGTTTGATCACACGAGCGCAGCGAGTGCTCAAACTGGACGAGAGATGTAAAAAATACTTCGCTCACGAGTCAAATATTGTCTTTTTTTCTGCAATCGTGTTAAATTGGTTCTTAGAATGTATTTGAATTCAAGTTAAATACTCCCTCTCACTATAACCTGTTCCGTTTGCTATAACCTCAAATCTACCATATCTGGGATTTGTTTTGGTTTTGCCTTGCCGCTAGAGTTGGGCTAATTAAGAGTTGAATAATGTTACGTTCACACACAAATGAGTTTCACAATTCTCTCACTTGTAAGTTGAACTTTCTTCACTAAGTTTAGTGTAATATTCGTCAATTATTCAATGATTACAGAATAAAAAAATTAACGCGGTTGTTGAAATAATCGCAAAAAAACTGAATAAAAAACATTCTAGAATAAAGTAGCATTTCCGGTTAACCTAGAATCTTCAGATTTAAAATTTTAAAGAAATATTTAATTGTGTGGCTAATAGAACCGAACGATATTTTGAAGTAATACTGTATATATGAAAGCAATTCCTCAAGATCGCTATAAAATTTTGTATAGCTTTCAGCGGAAATACATTTTGTATTCCCTGAATGCAAAAAAAATGTCTTAAGGATATTGTGCACGTATGTTTTGGCAAAATAATGTCAAAAATTGTAGTGGGCGTTCCAGGACAATTTACGGACTCCTTTAAATTGTGTCTATAATTTCAGCGCATGATCGACTTGCAAGTTTTAAAATTATCATAGTAAGTTGAAGAAGTTGTACAGATGCTGGTAGGGCTACGGCCGCTGCCATCTAGTAACTAAACGCCAAAATACAATGAACAATGGAGAGATTAATACATGTGAAAATAAAAAGACCGCTTGCATGAATTATATGAAATGATTGTAAATACTATTAATATGCTCTTGATTGTTAGGTAATGATTCACTTCTTCCTATACTTTTTGCGAACTCTTTTTTTATTATTCTACGCTTTTCATAATTGTCCCCACTTTTCCGCTCTTGAATTGTTAATGCTCTTTGTCCCCCCCCCTCCCCAGTGAAAAGATAATTCAAAAGTGGAATTACCTATTGTTTGTTAGATTCTTTCTCATTCTCTGAGATTTCATAACAACTTCACGATGCCAAATCTAAGAGAACTTTATACGCAATAAAAAAAAATAGAGCAGTTTTACCGTTTATATAAATTTACTTTTTACTTTTCTTCTGTGCCCTCTCTCTACCTTTTCTGTCTTCAATCTTGCTTGCTTTCTCATTCTGGTTCGAGCATTAGCCAATAAGATTCTGAGGTCTCTCTATTTAAGATAAAAGAAACCAATAATCCATTGGCCCTAGATCTATTGCAGTCCCAGCGACTCGCTAGGAATAGATGTATACTGCATGGAATTGTCTGTAAAAATGTAGGATTCTGCATTAGTGTATATGTGATGGTGAACTACAATTTGGACACCTAATGCATTCGCTAAACCCGTAGCGCTCCCTAGTAGCGCCTATCAATTACGTATCAGATGTTTTTGTAGAGTATGAATTTTGGAAGGTTGTGTAAAGTTTTTTTGATTGTTATGATGGAGCACCAAGATCCTTGGTTAGACTATATCCATAATCCTCGATAAAGTAGAATGGCTGTCTAAAAGGAGCGATACAATTTGCAGGATAAGGAGCTTTTCCAGGGCCCTCAGATTTGTTTGAGGTAACCTCTGGGTTGAGACAAGGAGATCCAGTGTCACCGCCCGCTGCTTTTTAATGTTGTGGGACTCCAGGTTGTGGTGAACAGAAAGCTGCTTTTTAATGTTGAGGAAATGGACCAAGGCGGGAAATGGACCCTTGCCTATGCAAGAACAATGCTATGATAGGGAAATAGTTGCGTGCAATTAAAGAGTTTTTCCACAAGTTGGATTATGAGGCCCCGGACGAGAAGGAAAATAAAGGTTCTCGTGCTGAGAAGCAAACACTAATTTGTAGTGTATATACAATATACATTATATTATATAATTGTATATAAGAGTGCAGCAGCTTGTGTGGTTCGGACACCTCTTAAGGATGAAGAATAGGAGGACCGCAAAAGGAACATCTGAAGGGTCTCCAGAGGTCGACCCTGCCAAAAAAATATGGGGTACCTTATATATAAGGGTAACGCACACGAAAGTTCCAGATAGATGACAGATAACTGCTCACTCTACATGCGCCTTTTGCGAAAAAAGAAAGAATTACTGGAATCGTCATGGTTATTTATTGGCTGTTTATTCCTTTATAAATGTTTTGATTTTCCTGGGTGTGTTAAGGGAATGAACCACTTTACAGCCTTATTTTCATTTTTATTATAAATTATACATTTAGTTTCTCCTAACGTTTCGGCATTTCACATGCCATTATCACAGGATTAACAATGTTTTTATATTTGTTTACTGCACAGAATATTTACTTTTCAAGTTGTTTTGTCTTCTGTTTAGATCTTTTTTAGGCTCTAACGTTTCTGGATTATACTGGAATGCGTCGTGGTCATTTATTGGCTGTTTATTCCTTTATAAATGTTTTGACTTTCCTTATAATAAAAAAAAGAAATAAGGCTGTAAAGTAGTTCATTCCCTTAACACACCCAGGAAAATCAAAACATTTAGAAATAAGATTGTCAAAAACCAGTTGCAAAAAATACGTGTCCGAGAAAATGGCAAAAAATCTAATCTGTAAAATCGCGCGCTCTAATCATCCATCGATCATTATTTCTACTTTGGAAAATTTTAAGAACGTTTTCGAGGAAATCACAAAACTGGAGAAGAGGAGAGAAAAAGAAGAAAATTCGCACTTCAACTCCACATATTTTGCGTGAAAAACTTCATGTTGGAATCGATGGTTGTATGTATCTAAAGGGAATATAAAGTTTGAACTTCCTGTGATTGTTTTTTCGTTTTTTTTTTTTTATATCTGGTGTGAAACCCTCACACGACGTTTTCTTACTGGAGTTTACAGAGTGGAGAGTATGACAAATCTTCTTCAAACATAATTTTCACTAAATGTTTATTTGTCTTCAATTTTATGTTAACGAGAGAATCTAAACTTAATAAAATGACTTTTTTGAAGAAAGCATCATCTCCTCTTCTGAGGAAGCTGTGACCTTACAATCCAAATGTTGTTTATTCCGTATTGTTGGCGCTCTCATTTGGATTACATTTGTAATCATTCTACTACCAACCTACCTGAGAAGTATTACATTGGAGTGACCCCCACCTCTGTAATTAGGTTAGGACAAATGAGAAAAAATTGAAGTTTAAAGAAAATCTGTCATTTTATTTATAATTGTATTAAAATAATAAGAGAAATTCTTGTGACTGTTACATACCAAAATTGTTCTTATTCGAGAAACCTCTGATTCGACTATTAGAAGGTGAAAAACTTTATTTTGAAACTTGCAAAACAAGATCACAATTTCCTCTTACAGCATTTATGAGGCAATCAAATTTTTTTTAAAAAAATTAAGAAACAAACAATGGGCAAACAAAATTAAAATTATTTATTCATGTAAATATGTCTTGTAATAAGTTATCTAAATATGTCTTGTAATAAATAAATTTTGAAGTAATAAAGCTAAGTTCCTTAGTATTTATTATTTAGTATTTATGTTATTACGAGATATATATTTTATTCCCTTATTCTTTGTTAAAATGTCAAGAAATAAAGCAAGTAACTTCCTGTTGTCAATTTCAAGGATAACTGGAATTAATTTTTTTTAATGTTTGTTTAAATTTTTAAAATAAAATTCATATCGTAAGGACATTGTTGATTTTTTTTGTGATGTAGAGCATTACAATCCAGCAGTGTTACAACAAACAAGTATTACATGAATAGTAAATGAAATTACACTCTTTATATCTGGGTAGTTCTAGCGGAGGTTTTCTATTGATGAAGGAACCGTGACAGCCAGGCCAAGGAGAAATATCCGCCAGTTATAATGTAATTTTCATTGTTTCATTTCTAGAAAATAAAACTAATAATTTTAGGCTCATAAAACACTGTGGCGGCTCTCTGTAGATCTCTTAAATTTTAGGTTGGCAACACACACGTTGTCGATATATATAACCTTCTCACTTCTTCCTAGTTTTTTAACCAAGTGGTTCATGTTGCGTAGAACATTGTATTGTTTTTTTATTAGCAATAATAACATTTTTGTGAACATTGTTTGTTTTCTTTTGTGGACTCTTGCCTCTTTGTGAAGTTATCTGGATAACACCATCAAGATACTTAACTATCAAAAACCTACACCACCAAAAGACAAAGACATATTTTATTTTTACTTTCTGTCACTCCCTTGTAAGAGGCGATCGTGTCATGTTTTAAATCTTCTGAGAACGGAAAAAAAACCTATTAGCAATATATCTCATAAATGGAAAAACCGCTGGAAACTCAAACTTAAAAATGTTATTTCTAACATAATATTTACTGTTTTATTTAATTAATGTGAGCTAAAAACTTGGAATTTTCATTCCAAAAAAAAGGCAAGAGAGAATTAGGCGGAAATGCAAGTACCAATATAAGTCCCCCATTTTGTATTTTGCCGTTAACAGTAGTGGGACAAAATAAAAATTCGGTCAGCAAAAATTCTGAAAGAAAAATTGCAGAAAATTTAAACTTGAAATTCCGTTAAAGTTCTAACCAGGAGACGTGACAATAAGTTTTGGAAAAACTAGACAACCAGAAGTACCACTTTACGGAATGGGATTTCCATTATTTTTTATAAATTTCCTCGTAAACGATTCCAACCATTTCCTTTGAATTTAATATAGTAACTACACATACAAAAAGTTACTACTTTTATTTGTAACATTTTTCCGGGAAAATTCATCTAAGAAGGGTTTTGGTGGAAGGTGGTGTTGTGCTTTCTTCAAAAAAAAAAAGAAAAGTCGCTCTATAAAGTTAAGATTCCCCCATTCATAGAAATTGAAGGCAACTAAAAATCTAAACAGTAAGAATTATGTATTATGTTTTAAAGTGAAATAATCGATTATAATCTCATAAATTGCAGTAAAAAAAAGTATGTGAGTGTTTCACACTAGTTTTTTTTTTTACTTTTAAATAAAATATAAAACCTAATTGAACAAATTTTAAAAGTTAGTGAATTTAAAATAAAACCAAATTTACATTATAGTACTTTTCTTATTTAAAAGATAATACGCAATTCCTATTATATCCGGATTTAATACTCAATAATACTTGGACAATAAAGAGGATTACAGAAAGAAAGAGAGATTATAAACTTTAGTCTATCAAATAAGAAATAAATCATATTTTATTCAAAGATAAACAGTTGGTTATTTAAATACAGTAAACATAATATTGGGGTGAGTCATAAAAAATGACCGATTTTGTTTACTTGCAGTTTATCCTCTGTATTACAGAAAAAATCTGGTGTGAAACACACACACAACTTTCTCTTACTCCAGTTCTCAAAATTATAATTGACAAATTTTATAGTTTGTGTACCAAATTTAATGAAATTCGTCGAAAACTGAAAAAACTGTTTCAGTAATTAAAAGAGCCACTTCCGGTTTACTAATTCCTTTAAACGAATTTCAGCCATTCTATTAATATTAGAAAATACATATGTATTGGGGATGGAATAGAATGCTATAATCAACTAGGATAGCACTTTGATGAAAATCTAACCCCACCCCCACCCCTAAAAAATGCCCTTAAAAGAATTTTCCCAGATAAATGTTTTAGATAAAAGTTGTAGAACTTTGCATGTTTCGTTTATATACGAAGTTTCAAAAACATCGTCGGAGCCATTTTTGAAAAAATTGCGAAAAAGTGAATAAATCATTTAGTAATGTGGTAAAGTAAACGCACTTCCGGTTATCCAATTTTTTTTCAAACTCGGAATTTCCAACACCCACATATTTACATTCTAATTAAAATTATTTAGATGACAGAATTGTTAATGAAGGAAAAATAAGACTTAGTGGAAACTAACCCCCACCCCCCCCAAAAGCTGCCCTTCATTGCATTTTCCCGGAAAAAATGTTCAAAATAAAAGTTTGTAAGTCTTTGCTTGTATGTGCTGATGTTTCAAGTTTAAAGAAAATCGTTCGGAAGCCATTTTTGAGGGATAAATCCGCAAAAAAAAAAGAAAAAATCAAATAGTAAAGTGGTCACTTCCGGTTGAGGAATTTTGACAGATAACGTACTGTCAGATCCCATGCTGATACCTAAACGGAATATCAAGTTTCAACTTTCTGCGGTTTTTCGTTTTTGAGCTATGCTGTTCACATACATACATACACAACACACACAGACCATTTGCTAAAAACCACTTTTTTGGACTCAGGGGACCTCAAAACGGATATTTCCGGTGATAACTCGCTATCGAAAATTTGTCACGATTACAATACTTCCTCTTACTGGGAGTAAGAGAAAGTAAAAAAATAGCGTTTATATTTTGTTGAACTTTGTCATTTTTTTTTTTTTTAATAAATGAAACAATATTTTACATTTACATATTTACAATGTTAAGTGTACCAGATTTTCTTCTGTACCACTTAGTGGTACCACTTAGTGATTTTCTCCAAATTCTCTATCACATAGTGTGTATATAATTCACAGTGTGGTGCTGGGAAAAATGACAAGGAAAAAACCCAGCTCTATAATAGTCTCTTTATTGTGGTGGGCATATTATATTTTTAATTCTCTTATGTTTAATATGACAATTTGTATTATAAAATCCTATGTTTGTTATTGTTTTGTTTTCACTATAATGTACTAAGAAATCCTTTAACAATTCTTTTATAAATTCTATTTTTGTTTTTCGTGCAAGAGTTTAATTGGGGTGTATCTGGGACATCAGTGGCAAACCTTAAAAACTTATTTTGCACCCTTCGCAATTTCTTCAGCTTGGTCTCACTCATTATACTCCTACATGGAGCAGCATAGGTCTGACAGAAGCTTGTACAATAGTACCTTATTGCCAGCACTCAGTGTAGAATGTCTATTTAGGAGAGGGAACAATTGGAGTATGAGAGCTTTGCTTCTTTGAACTATTGTGTTTATGTGTGGAGTAAATGTTAATGATTTGTCTAATGTGACCCCCAAGTACTTGACAGTGGGGGCCCATTCTATTGGTCTGTTAGCTATAATTATCTGTTTCCGTAAAGTCGGTCGTCTTTTTGTGAAAAATATTGCTTGGGCCATTTCTGTATTTATTTTAATTTTCCATTTATGGAAGTATTCTTATTTTTCATTATCAAATAGAGAATTTGAATTTATTAACAAAGTTACCCTGGATCGCTTTTAGTTTTGTCATAGCATTTTTTTTAAACAAGATGACGTTAAAATTTAAAATATTAGTAATATTGCGCCATTATTGGAAAAGAAAGTTTTCAGCCGCCGAAACTACTCGTTTAGTGCGGTAATTTGAAGTGGAGGATGCTCTTTCTGAACGGACAGTGTGTAGGTGGTGTCAGAAATTTAATACCGGTGACATTAGTACTGAGAGGATAGCCGGTCCGGGGCGAAAATCATCATTCGATGAAGAAGCTCTGCGGGGTACGTGTAGGCTGACCCGACCAAAAGTACTCGGGAGTTGGCAGCAGACCTCATAGTATCCCAATCCAGCGTAAATCGTGCGCTGGAAAAGCAGGGGAAAGTGCATCGTTCAGCTAGAGTGGTTCCCCATGAGTTGACGCCGAACAAATTCAGCGGCGAGTAGAAATTTGTCAAGATCTTTTGGAAAATCCAAATGACCATCGGTTCATCAAAAGGATTGACACTTGCGATGATAAATGGATATATTGGAGAAACCCGAAGACCAAGAAACAATGGTTACACTACAAGCAGCCTTCTCTATCCATCGCTAAACACGGTCAATTCGAAAAAAAAGCAATGCTTTCTGTTTTTTGGAATTATAAAGGTTCAATTCATTATGAGTTCATTCCCGAAGGTCAGCCTATTGATTCGGAACTTTATAGCGAGCAGTTAGAAAGAATGTACGTTGTTTTGGCCCAGCGTTGCCCAGGGTTAGTTAACAGAGATAAAGTTTTGTTTCAACAAGATAATGCTTGACCATACACTTCTCGTTACACCAAACAAAAAATTTCAGAATTACAAGGGGTTGAGCTTCTCCCCCACCCTGCTTATAGCCCGGACCTAGCACCTTCCGATTATCATCTGTTCCGATCATTGGCGCACTATCTTCAAGGAAAAACCTTTAATTCTTTGGACGCGGTTCAAAATGGAGTTGCGGAATTCTTCCGTTCAAAACCCAAAGAGTGGTATTGCGAAGGAATTCGGCAGCTAGCCTCGAGATGGAAACAAACCATAGAACACAACGGTGTATACGTTGAATATTAAAAACCATTGTTAAATAAAATAAAATTGTTTTTAAATTTGCAAGAAAAACGGTCATTTTTTATAACTCACCCATATATTTAGAAACATTCTTTGTAAGTATTAAAGATTATTTAAACATTTCTAAAGTAATCAAATAGTAAAGTCTGCTAAATAGACAATTAGCATTGAGACTTGCCTAATGATTTGTAGAACTTGCCTGAATGGGGATAAAATTGTATATTGTGACAAATTTCTTAAAACTCCTGGTTGTTGGATTTTGACCGAAATCTATGTGTCATATGTAGAAGTTAATATTACCTAAAACAGAATATAAAGTTCCTGCTGTTTAATTTCTACAATTTGATACGATCACAATACTTTCTCTTACTATTGTAAGGGAAGGTAAAAATAATATTTGGAATTTGCTATATAATGTTTGATACCCTGTAACAGTAATTATGTAAAATTAATGGCTGGCTTGACTCTTATAAGTTTTACTTATAATCTTATTAAGTTTAACTTTCACTGGAATTATTATGAAATTATTAATGAATTCTCTTGCTTAGGCAGCATACCTCTTGCTTAATTCTTCAACTTTCCGGTGCGTTTCAACTAAAACTGACTTAAAATAATGTTTATATTTGAATTTAATCCATAACTAACTTTTTACTCCATTATATCCTTAGATTTTTATTGCAATCTAATTATAAATGTACATGATGTGTATATATGTGAAACTAATACAATATATATAACTACACGGTCTAGTTGATTAGTAGGTCATTATTTAATAATGCCCAGTCATTACAAATAATGATTACAACTTTTTATCAGGTCGGGATAATATTGTAAATATTGATTACTTTATTCAGCAATTTGTGATGTGTTTACAGGTCCATCCAAAATATAATTTCCTTTGAAAAATTCCTGTAAATTTCAAGGAATTTTGTCAATGACAATTTATTTATTTATATAGAATTGTAATAGTTGAAATAAGGGAGTGTCGTTATATGCACAAATTGTTTCTTTTTATAACTTTTGAATATATGCGCAATGATGCACATTGTGTGCTCTATTAGTAGAGAAACAGGTGCGTGCAATCTTGTCTCCTACTAGGAATTACCAGCAATGTTTTGGCAGTGAATGTACACATGGCATAATGTGGCACAATGAACTAATATCCTAATTACAAAAATATTATAAATAATATTTGGCACAAGTAACATTTCTTTCAAAGAAAAACTGTAGTATTTAAAAATGTACTAATTAAATTAGGAGGAAAGATTCTGGTTCTACCAGTTTTTTTCCGACATTCAATTTACTCACCAGAAATATAAATGCGAATATCATAACTCAAAAAAAAAGAAGTAAGTTCTTTCGTAAAGGAAATTAAAATCACTCAATCAACCAACAAAAATCTTCTATCGGAAGTGCGATTTTACTGAACGATTTTCGGTTTTGTTTTTTTTTACTTTTTCGCAATTTTTTGGAAAACGGCTCCCATGATTTAAACTTCGTACACTATCTACACCCTATCTACACCTATCACTTTTATTTGAAATAGTTCCCTCAGCTAGAATTCCAAATTTGAAAAAATCGGTTAACCGGAAATGCAACTTTACAAACTAGGTTTTGTGTTTTTTGGAATTTTCTCGGAAACGGTTACAATGATTTTCTATGGGGAGGGAGGCTGAAGTTGTTCGCGTCCGAGACCGTTTTCACGTGCCCCCTGGATATCCAAGTAAACGAACAACATTAATCGCCAGCGTAGCCTGTTTATATTGGGCCGCAGGACATTTGGCTTAGTAGCCGAAGTCATGGCGTAGGAAAAACCAAAATGATTTTCTATTAACTAGAGATAGAAACGTTTTCTTTGATACATTTTTCAAAAAAAAAAAAAAAAATTATTTTAGAGGAATTATAGAGGTCTGTAAGTTAGTTTAAATTGAAATTTGCATAAGCTTTCTTGGTTTTAACATAGAGCGCTCCAAGGCCGTTCAGGTATACACTTAAAATCCCCACCACCATTTTTATGGTCAGCCCAACTTTTGCACTAAATACAGCCATGTGTTTTGTTTTTTTTAATTTTAGCTACATACGGTTTTAGTAAGATATTTATTCGCAAATAATGAAGATTAGTTCATAGCTGTTTTTAGTGTTCTTAAAGTTGTTCTCACGGGATAGCTAGCTGGTTGATGTACTCAGTTACACCAGATGTCAGTCAGATCGAATAGTTAGCAATCCTTACAATAATAGCTACGAGTTTATACCATGCTACAATTAAACACATTGCATGTGTAGTAAGAATATTTTAATTTGAAAATCTAGATAAATACAATCGTGTTTTTTCTCTTATTATCAATTACTTTTTCTTACTGCTATTACAGATTATAAGTAGGTAGGTATAGTTTTTTTTTTAAAGTGAGCTGTATGTATTAATTTCTTAGGGCAATTTTTAAAGCTGTTTTGTGAAAATCTCGTTCTAAACAAGATTTGTGTTTCCGGTTAATCGATTTTCCGGATTTTATGTTTAGATTTAATTCTCCTCAGACTTTAGAAGGTAGCCTGAAGACACTGCCCCTTCTCCCTGAATTCCCACTAATCAAGTAAAGATTAGTATGTAAAGTTTATCTTCGGGGGCGGCTTTTTTACTTTCTCTTACTCCTAGTAAGAGAAAGTATTGTAATCGTGTCAAATTTTCGATATCGAGTTTTCACCGGAAATATCCGTTTTTAGGTCCCCTGAGTCCAAAAATGTGGTTTTTAGCAAATGGTCTGTATGTATGTGAATAGCATAGCTCCGCAGAAAGTTGAAACTTGATATTCCGTTTAGGTATCACCATGGGATCTGACAGTACGTTATCTGTCATAATTCCTCAACCGGAAGTACCACTTTACTAGCTGTTTTTTTTACTATTTTGCGATTTTCTCAAAAATGATTTCGATTATTTTCTTTAAACTTGATATATCAACTATACATACAAATCTCTAGAACTTTTATTTAAAACATTTCTTTGGAAAATTTCATTTAAGGGAACTTTTGGGGGAGGAGTGGGGTTATGTTTTTCTCTAAAGTGCTATCATAGCTGTTATACAATTCTATCATCCAAACAAAATAAATTACAAATAAATAAACGGCTAAAATTCCACGTTTTAAGAAAATTAGTAAACCGGAAGTGCGCTTTTACTGAACATTTTTTATAGTTTTCGATGAATTTCATCAAATTTGGTACACATACTCCAAAATTTGTCAATTACAATTTTGAAAGTTGGAGTAAGAGAAAGTTGTGAGTGTTTCACACCAGTTTTTTTTTTTTTTTTTTAAAAAAGTCGGACATCTGAAGATTTACGGATTTTGTCCAAAACTTTCGTTCATACAACACTCACATACCCACAGACAATTTACAAGAAAAGTAAATAAATAAATTGTTTACTTTTTCTTCCTGCTCGTAAGAGGAGCTACTGCGATCGTGACAATGATTTTTGAAATTGAGTTTCCATCGATAATACACGTTTTGACACTTAGCTGGTGTGTTTTTTTTTAGACCTTATAGAGGTTACAATACGGTTAACCGGAAGTACTGATTTACTGAATGTTTTTTTTTACGATATTCTGGATGTTTTAGAGAAGGCATAAGGCTTTACACCACTACAGTGCACTTGCAGTATATTATGCAATCCTAACACTTACATAATATTACTAAGTATTAAATGTGTTGCTAAACTTCCGGGTATTAAGAAAATTGGGTACTGGAAATGCAACTTTAGTGGATTCTTTTGTTTTTTTCAATTTTCCGAGATTTTCTTTTTTAAACTTCCCATCATTTTTGTTTAAAACTTATTCCCAAATACAGTGAATTTTTTCGAATGCAGTGTGGGCGTGATGCAATTTATGTTCCCCATAAAAGTGTCGTTTTATTAAATTTAAGTATTCCCATCAAAACCAACTAAATATTAAATTTAAATTAACTAGTTTGTAGGAATTTTGTCAATTACAACTAAGAAAACTGCTGTAAGACAAAGCTGTACTTTTTCCCAGCACACTTTTTCTTTTATAATCAAGTAGTTTAAAACATCGTGTATTTCCGGTGAAAAATCAATTTCGTAAATTTGATACGATCTTAATACTTTCTTCTAAAGAATTAAAAGAAACGTTACTTTAGTAGCTGTATATTTAATATAATCCTTGATCTTGAAGAAGATTCGAAGGTTATCTGGTTTAAGTGGAAAGCAGTATAAAGAGGTAATATGTATTTAGGATTTGACAACATTCTGACCTTCAACTATGTCTTCATAGAGCTTCTTCCTTCCTTTATTATCAAGGTCTTACTAGTTTCCTATTTTAGTTTATTATTTACTCTAGTCACGGGCAGCTGATCGTTTTGATTTTTATATCAGTATTATTTGCATATTTGATCAAGTAAAACCAAGGATGTTACTGATTGTTAAAGTTGTTCACTAATTTTTAGCAAAAATAAGAAAAAGTAAAAAAAAAAAAATCTGGCTTGAAACACTCACACGACTTTCTCTTACTGCAGTTTACCGAATTATAATTGACTAAATGTTTACTTGTCTTCAATTTTATATCAATGTGAAAAATCTAAACTTAATAAAATGACTTGTTTGAGAAATGCATTACTTCCCCCTCTCCCCCCAAACTTCTTTAAATGAACTTTCTCGGACAAAAATTTCAATCAAACCTTATAGGTCTCCGCATTCATAGTTAGGATACCAAATTTAAAGAAATCCCGTCCATGTTTTTATGGAGAAAAACCCAGAAAACTGTTTTTTCCAAAACCCACTTCCGGTCAACCGATATTTTTCAAACTCGCAATTTTAGCAATATATTTAATTTTAATTAATATTATTTAGATGATAAAATTGTATAATAGACGCAAATAGCACTTTATACATAACTCCACCCCTTTTACACAATCTTTTACGATCTTACTAAGCCGCCTTGAATGAATTTTCCTAGAGAAATGTTTCAAATAAAAATTATAGCTCTTAGTATGATTAATTGACATTCCAAGTTTAAAGAAAATCGTTAAAGCCATTTTCGACAAAATCTCAAAGAAGTTTTAAAAAAAAAGAAAGTAAAGTGGTACTTCCGGTTGTGGAATTTTGACAGACTTACTGTCAGATCCCTTGGTGATATCTAAACGGAATATAAAGTTTGAATTTTGTTCGATTTTTCGTTTTTGAACTATGCTCAAACAATATACATACAAATAATTATTTAAAAACCACTTTTTTTGGACGCAGGAGACCTCGAAACGTGTATTTCCGGTGAAAGTCGAAAATCTGACACGATTACAATACTTGCTCTTACTAGGATTAAGAGAAAGTAAAAATTTGGTGTGAAACACACACTTATTTCTCTTACACCAATTAATACTAATTTACTTTAATTTGATTTTATTGTGATGTTTACTAAACGTTCAGTTAAAAGTTAAGCCATACAGAAAGTTATGCCACAAAAAAAATATGGTAGGAATTATAAATATTTATTGTGGTTGGTTCCGCAGAGGTGGAAAGTATCTGAGATATTGGAATGTAATTCAGTTTGGATTCAGAATGAATATGAGCACAATTGATGCCTTACACTCTTTCTTGAACAAAACATATAAATCCATTAATAATGGGGACAAGACTTTTTCAATCTTTTACGATCTTACTAAGGCATTTGATTGCATCCAGCATGCATGCATGATCTTCTAGTTGAGAAATTATGGAAATTGGGAATAAGAGATATGTGTTCCGACCTGATCAAGTCGTATTTATTAGATCGTCAGCAAGTGGTATCTATAACTGGTCATGATGCCGATATCAACTCCATTAAGGAACATTTGTCTTCGGCATTACCCTGTCCATTTGGTGTTCCTCAAGGATCATGCTTTTGGACCTCTCTTATTTATATTGTACATTCATGATCCGCCCGTGTTGAAGTCGCCTGGGACAATTAATCTTTTTGCAGATGATATAAACACCAGTTTTTGTGGTAAGAATTTTCAAGCTGCAGCTCACGATGCAAGCACTGGAGCCAATGCTATCTTCAATTGGGCATTGAATAATAATTTAAAAATAAATCCCGACAAGACCATCGGATTAAATTTTTCTATTTCTCCACATGGTAATACCTTTTCTCCCCTTATTATGATGGATAATTCCAGTATAAAATTTGTGAATTCTGCTTGTTTTCTGGGATTACACATTTCGACTGACTTGAAGTGGAAAGGGCATGTTGACCAGTTTATAGTTAAGTTGGCTTCAATAATTTATTTATTTTATAAGTTGGCCAAATGTCTAGATATTGAGGCCTTAAAAATGATTTACCACGGAAAATTTGAATCAACAGTGTCGTATGTCACAGAGTTATGGGGAAACTCGCCGGAAGTATATAGAATTTTCAAGATTCAGAAGAAGATAATTCGTATCTTGGTCAAGGCTAAACGGAAGGAAAGTTGTAAGGATCATTTTAAAAAGTTAAATATTCTTAATCTTCCATCTTTATATATCTATAAGTTGGTAATGTTGGTGTTTAAAAACAAAGATGAGTTTTTGTCACTAAAAGTATTAGCCCCTACGAAACAAGAAGTAATAAAGGTTTAGTTTGTCCACCATTTACAAGGTATACTACAATTCTGAATTCCTATATCTCCATGGGTATAAAAATTTTTAAAATGATTCCGTCATCTATTGATGAACTTTTAAATTTAAAAGATTTTAAAAAGAAACTGAAAGACTATTTATTAAGTAAATGTATAATATACTTAGTAGATGAATTTTTAACAAAATTATAGAAAACAAAACAATAACTGTAATAATATAAAATTATTTCCACAATTTTTCCCATTCTCAGTTTTTATAATATTAGATTGGCGGCTTATAATCTATTAAAATAATTGTTGACAGTTATTTTAATTTTATGTATTTTTTTTATATATTATGTAATACTTATTGTGACGAGCCTAGTATGCATTTATATGTACAAATGATCGGAAGGCAATAAAATGATCGCTCTATCTATTTTCATCCGATGACCACATAAAGAAGCAAGCTAACACTAAAAATATCTCTCATGCCATAAATATTTACCTGAGTGGACATGGCAGAACAATATCACAATCAAAGCACATAGCGGCAATTTAAATTTTAATGTAACTCATAGGCCCAACAAAACCGTTTCGAGAAAAAAAACAACAACAAAAAACTCAAAAACAAAAAAATATAAAATTGCACTTCGGTTAACCGATTTTCTTCAAATTTGGAATTTTACGACTGCTGTAGATGGCATTGCTGAAGATGGTTTACTGAAGAGGCACTATAGAGGAAATCCTGCAGAGGAAAATGTTACTTTCACCCACAATCCCTCTATAATCCATTTCCCTGGAAAAATATTTCCAAATAAAAGTGATGGGACCTTTATTTTAGTTAATTTGACTTGGAAGCATTGAGAAAAATATTTGGAGCAGTTTTACGAGAAAAATTAAATAAAAAAACTGGGGGAAATAAATTAATAAAGTCGCACTTCTGATTGTTAATTTTGACGGAAATCTTCGTTTAAAAAATAGTAGCACCTGTAATGTGATAGAAGAAGAAAAAAGATATAATTTTTAAATAAATTATAACTAGTGGTTCCAGCCAGCCGCTATCTTCAGGTCAAGAGCCGCGGCAAACAAAAACCCTTTCAAACGAGGGTCAGTGCACGGTCAAAGGAACACCGCTAAAGAAAAGCCGTAAAACCCTTTCAAACAGGGGTCATTATACGGTCAGTGTACAGAAGATGTATTGGAATCAGATGACTTGAAGAGGGATTTGATGTGATGAATAGGTGGATGTTAGTTAGAGATTTTTAGAGAGTTGTTACTCGAAATACGAACTACTGAATTTACCAAAATAGACTATATTTTAACAATAATTTGAAGTGTTTGAAATAGATAAAACTATAATTAATTTAAAGTGATTGAAATAGTAACTAAGATGCACAACTGTAAATGATTAATGTAATGATAATAAATATATGTTTAAACCTTGAATAGGGACGCGCTCGCGAAACTGCTTGAACTGACGTGAACCTCTGTCTGACTGTTGAATACTGATGTATAACTGATATAGTACTGATGTATAACTGATGTAGACTGGTATAATACTCATGTAGAACTGATGTAGACTGGTATAATACTCATGTAGAACTGATCCCCTCCTCCAGTGGGGCGAAGTTTATATTGGTATTACTCACACATTGACAGGCGTGTAAGTACGAGCCACACTAAAACATCTCTTGCAGTATGTTGACCCTAGGTCTTGAATAGGTCGGTGACCAGGGTGAGTTAGGTCAGTGACCAGGGTGGCGACAGATGGTGGCCCGTCGGTGATTAACAAAGATTGTTTGTAGCCAGGTTGCCTTTTGAGTGTTTGTTGACCCTTGTATGAAAGGAATATAGGCCAGGTGGCTTCTATGCACTGACCCTATAATGACCCCTGTTTGAAAGGGTTTTAGCGGTGTTCCTTTGACCGTGCACTGACCCTCGTTTGAAAGGGTTTTTGTTTGCGCGGCTCTTGGCCTGAAGATAGCGGCTGGCTGGAACCACTAGTTATCATTTATTTAAAATTATATCTTTTTTCTCTTCTTCACATTACACACTAATTAGTAATAACCTAAAGCAATACCAAGTTGAACTTACTGCGATTTTGCGTTTTGAGATTTCCTGTTTAACACACACACACACACACACACACACAATAACACACACACACACACAATACACACACACACACACAATACACACACACACACACACACACACACACACACACACAATTACTGCCTATTCTCTAAAACCATTTTATCATGAGGAGGGGTACTCAAACATGAATTCCTATGAAAATTTAATTTGGAAAATGTGCCCAGAATCAAGACTTCTCCTCTCTTACAGTTGTAAGAGAAAATAAAGAACGATTTGAAAAAAAAAATGTAACAGACAAAAAATATATTTATTTTAATAAACTGTAGAATAACTATTTTTTTGTTTAAACGTGCCAAAGAATAATGTTCAGAAGAAAGAAAGTAAACATAACTCTGTGCAAATTGCCAATTTTGGCAACTAACAAGATCTAACATAGAAACAAAAACGTCATACACTTAGTTCACTGTGTAAACACAGAAACAATTCGACGCATAATGTAATTTATTTATTTTTATTTATTTATTTATTTATTTATTTATTTTTATTGAAAAAGGCACACTGGGTGGGCGGTCCCTGGCTCTCGCGCATACCCGCCCGTATAGGAGCCTCTGACCTGAATCGTGTCCCTAATTCTGAGCGTGACGCCCCAAAACAATGGAAATACGCTAATCCTATCCTGCAAATCCTCGATATTCCTGGTGGGCACAAAAAACTTAACCTATCTCCCATTCATTCCAATACAGTTGAAATTTATGTACACCCTTACACACTAAGCTCGTTCCGTGCACACTCATACACCCCTCTGAACTCAATATTCCTAGGGAGTTGCGAGAAAAGCCTACATCTAACCTAACAAACTAGCCTAAAACTAGTGGTCACAACTAGCTAGAACATCGCTAGGCTGAAACTGCATTCATGCCATATTCACGCAATAAATTACTTTCATTCCAACCTGCAAACTACCTACCAAAATCAGCCCCTATCGATCCATTCCATTCTCCTTCTAAATACTTCTTCCGCAAAACGCCTAAACCTCTGTACGCAGCACCATTTTCGAGCAGAAGGGACAGACTATTCTTCTCCGGAGCAACGTGGAACCTAACTTCCCTCTGCAAGCGTTGACGCAGATCAGAATACAGAGGGCAATCTAACTACACTCACTTAGCTCCTCCTTCCACGCCTACAGCTCCCATCCTCCACCACACCCATCCTTGCCCATTTACCATTCAGCTGTCCATGCCCGTGACCAACCGTGAAACCGCATATGACATTCATCGGAAATAATGCTGCACCCCACTTCACCTACGGGGAAAAACGAGAATGTTGTCTTCCCCTTGGTAGAACTCCTCCACCTTTCGTTCCACCCCCACAATAATAAGATCTCCAGATCTCGATAAGCTACGTCTCTGGCCCAGCTCACTATATCTTCCTCGGGTGGGGCGATATCCAAACTAATATTACCGCTTTAGAAAATATCTACCCGTGTACCTAACCACTTCCAGATTCAAGTGGAGGCAAACGGTCAGCATAATGTAAATATCTCCATGTATATGTTATATTTTACAATAACTCTATGAATTGTGTTTGAATAAAAAAATTGTGTAAAAATAATAAATTGTAATAGCGAGATTTGTTTTTTTATCAAGAAAGATGACTGGTTAGAAATGAAAATGTTTGTAATAATGATGATAAATATTGCGCAATTATCATGTTGCCTAGTTTGGCCAGGGTTGCTGGCACTTAGCCATTTCAAGGCAAACGTATGCCATATGAATTCGGTCAGACTTCCCGGGACACAAAATTTAGACTAGGTAGTAACTATATTAATGATAAATATTGCTTAGTTAATATGGTTAGGTTAGTTTAATTTTGATATTTAAAACAGGGAATTTAGAAAGATCAAAGTAAAGTGTGGGATACTTACGGTGATGTCTTCTCAATTAACATAATCTGTCCTGTATATGTGATACTTTATTAACTCGTTAGCTTTAATATCCGTAAGTGACGGTTGTTTTATATTTTGGGGAAACAGATCTATTGTAAAAAATCTGGTGTGAAACACTCACACAACTTTCTCTTACTCCTGTTCTCAAAATTATAATTGACAAATGTTATAGTTTGTGTACCAAATATAACGAAATTCGTCGAAAGCTGAAAAAACTCTTCAATAAAAGCGCACATCCGGTTTACTAATTTTCTTGAAACTCGAAATATTTGGCCATCTATTTATTTCTAATTAATTTTGTTTGGATGATAGAATTGTATAATCAACTATGACCACTTTAGAGGAAGCTGTAACCCACCCCTCCCCTAAAAGTGCCCTTAAATGAAGTTTTCCAGAGAAATGTTTTAAATAAAAGATGTAGTTCTTTGTATGTGCAGTTGATATACGAAGTTTAAACAAAATCGTCGGAGCCACTTTGAGAAAATCACAAAAAACGTAAAAAAAAACTAGTAAAGTGGTACTTCCGGTTGAGGAATTTTAACAGATAATCACCGGCAGACCGCTTGGTGATACCTAAACGTAATATCAAGTTTCAACTTTCTACGGTTTTTCGTTTTTGAGCTATGCTGTCCATACACACACACACACACCACACACACACCACACACAGGCCATTGCTAAAAACCACTTTTTTGGACTCAGGGGACTCAAAACGGATATTTCAGGTGAAAACTCGATATCGAAAATTTGACACGATTACAATACTTCCTCTTACTAGGAGTAAGAGAAAGTAAAAACTTTATTCTATCGATATACACCATCTGGTATGGCAATTTAACGAATATGAAGGAAATTCACCAAATAGAATAAATTGTAAGGATTACAGTGTGACAAATTTTCGAAATTGCTTTTCATCACAAGTTCCTTGAGTGAGAATACTTTCTCTCACTCCTAGTGACAGGAAGTATTGTAAATGTGTCAAATTTTCGATATCGAGTTTTCACAGAAATCCCCTCAGTTTGGGGGTCCCCTGAATGAAAAAAAGTGTTTTTTAGCAATTGGTCTATCTGCCTGTCTATCTGTCTGTGTGTGTGTGCATGTATGGGGGACAGCATATTACAAAAACGAAAAATCGCAGAATGTTCAAAGTTAATATTACGTTAAAGTGCTACCAGAATACTTGAGAATAAGCTTTTCGTAAAAATCGTTCAACCGGAAGTGCCACTTTACCGAATTTTTGTTTTTTCACTTTTTTTGTGATTTTCTCGAAAAAATCTCGCAACGATTTTCTTTAAACATTTTTATAACAACTACATATACAAACAGCTACAACTTCTATTTGAAACATTTCTTCAGGGAAATTCATTTGAGGGTACTTTTGGGGAAGGGGTAGGGTTATGTTTTTCTCTGAAGTGTTATTTCACTTTATTACAGAATTCTACTATACAAAACAAAATTAATTAGAAATAAATAGATGGCCAAAATTTTGTGTTTCAAGAAAATTAGTTAACCGGAAGTGCGTTTTTAATGAACAGGTTTTTTTTTTCAGTTTACGCGATTTTTCCCATAAAAACATCGACCAATTTTATTAAATTTGGTATACTAACTATATTGTAAATTACAGTAAGTAAAAGTTGTGTGTGTTTCACACCAGATTTATTTTTATTTAAAAAAATCGCCATCAATAAAATGTTAACTAGTAATATGAAATTGCAAAGATAAAACTATTTTATAATTCGAGAATTCCAATAAACCTGAGTAACCAAATAATATTGTTGTAACTCAATATGTAAATTAATTAATTTTTAAAAAATCCAGAATTTGATTAAAAACGTGTTTTTGTTTGTTTGTTTGTTTGTTTTAATGATTACCTATATTAAAAACATGTAATCTTAAAGAGTGCTAAGTGAAAAAACAAATTTTTATCATATTATCATGATAATTTTGCGAGTCTATTCGAATCAGTCGTAGTAAATAATATTTCGCTGGCATAATACAATTATCTAACACTTGTACAATCTAGTGCGGACCAATGTATTGCAGGCACCGCATAGCTCTTGGACGACTGCAAGGCGCCTGTTAGACAGCCAACGCTCGATAATACATAAACACGGTTTTATAAAAGCTATAAAAACCCTACAACAAGAGAGATATGTAGTTTTATTATCTTTTTTTTATAAAAGAAAAACTTATTGCTTTTCATTTCACTAAATACTACCATAATACTAGTTATTAATATCTGATTTTATAAATAAAAAAAAAGTGGGTGGTGCGAAATGTTCACACAACTTTCTCTTATTCTAGTAAGTAATAAAATTTAATGAAGAAATTTTCTTTAAAATTGCAACGTCACAATGTTTAGTTGGGCTGAAAAATAGTGGTGGGGATTTTAATTGTATATCTAAGCGGCCTTATGTTGGAGCGCTCTATGTCAAAGCCAACAAAGCTTGTGCAAATTTACATTTAAACTGACAGAACCCCAACATCCCTCATAAATCGGTTTTTGTAAACAGCCGCCAGATGGGCCAATTTCACACAATCTGCAAAACGAATGGCCAATTAAAGAAATGCATGAAAAATGCTTAAACAAGTGTTTCCCGGGTAAACATTGGACAATATTATGTTGCGCACAGAGTAGACTTCCAAGTGTCCTGCCTAGACAGCACGCTGCAGCATGTTTGGCCATTGGACTGACTATCTGAACAATCTCCACCACAGGATCGGTGTAGTAGATTCCCCTGTCTGAGTTGCGTACGGACAACCTTAACACATGTAAGGCGTTGAAAGATGTGAGAATTGATCGAAAGAGATATTCTCTTCGGAACTAAGACTCACTTCTCTAAGCTGTGAGACGTCAAGTGGCTGAGAAGGCCAATGGACGAAGGCGTTGGATAACAAAAAACAAGAATTTTAGAAGTAATATTAATTACAGATGGTGCAACCGTACATTACACTGAAGTGATACTTTAGAGTTCGATATTGCAGTTCTCCTAGAACCCTCCATATATCCTTCATGTCAGCTGCGGTGATGGAGGTACCTAGAAAGAATATCAAGTTGACTGCCTTATTTTGAAGATATTTCGTTCATGTACGTATATAGACCATTCACTAAAGTCGTTTTTAATTTCTTACACCTAGTAAAAGAAGTATTGCGATCGTATTAAAGTTTCGAAATTGGTTTTCACTGAAAATATGTTTCGAAGACACCTGAATACAGAAATTTTTTTTTAGATAATCTGTGTGGGCAATAGCAGTATATCTCAAATACGAAAAGTCATGAGAAGCTCAAACTTGGTATGCCGTCTAGACACTACCACCGCATCAGACACGAAGATTTCGGGCAATATCCATCAACCGGAAGTGAAACTTTACTGAATGTTTTTTTTTAATCGTTCGTGATTTTCTTGAAAACGGCTTCAACGATTTTCTTTAAACTTCGTATACTATCTCTTTTCACATATGTTCCTATCACTTTTATTTGAAACATTTTCCAGGGAAAATTGATTTTTTTAGGGCTTCTAGGGGTTATGTTTTCCTCTAAAGTACCACTTCAGTGTAGAAAATCGATTGACCGGAAGAATAGGTTTTTGAGTTTTTTGGAATATTCTCGAAAACAGTTACAAAGATTTTCTGGAAATGCTTGCTGTATAGATAAAAACTTATCACTTTTATTTGTAACATTTTTCTAAAAAAATTAATAATATAGGGATACTGGCGGTCGTGTCAGCTAGTTTAAATTTAAATTTGCACAAGCTTTGTTGGCTTTGATATAGAGCGCCCCACATAAGGCCAATTAGGTATAAATTAAATGCCCACCATCATTTTTGTGGTCAGCCCAACTAAACATTGTATAACGTATACGAACATTGTAGACGAATTAAAATAAGAGAAAATATTTTGAGCGTTTCACACAAGATTTTCTCGCAATCAGATTAAAATATATGAAATTGTATATACCAGAACATATACAATTTCATAAATTTGACATTACAGCAGTTTGAGAAAATAATTATAATCTAACAACTTTATAGATAAATAATTAAGGCCTCTAAAACATTTTGTGTTATAATACTATGTTAGATATTCTTATAACACGACTATAGTAAATGAGCACTATATTTTACTTCCGGATACAGTAAGATAAACACCACTAATCCTAAAATAGAAGAATGACTCTGAGACTAAGGTTGTGAGCTCTCGGCAGTTACGCTTTTAGATAGTTTGCACTGTAAACTATTTTGTAAAGATTTCTAACTTTATATTTGCATAAGAACATTCTTATTATTTATATTGTTTATTACTTTCTCTTAATTAGTGGCTATGGCCTAACAGCTAATGCCAAAAAAAGAAGAAAAAAAATTATTATTGTTATTAACTAGTAAGAGGAAGTATTGCTGCGATAGTGTCCAATTTTCGAAATTGAGTTTCCACCGGATATAGATGTTTGGGGCCTCTCTGAGTACGAAATAAATCTGGTGTGAAACACTCTTACGACTTCTCTTATTGCAGTTTACAGAGATTTATGGGACGAATTGTCTTCAAACTTATAATTGTTACTAAATAACTGCTTGTTTTCAAATTATATAACTTCAATTAGAGTATCTAAACGTAATACAATGATTTTTTTGAAGAATCCATACACTCTCCCGCCCAAAAAACTTTTTTTTTGTATTTAGGAGACTTTAAAATATATATTTCCAATGAAACCTCAATTTCTATGATTTATTACCAACTACCTAAATACTTCTAACAATATTTTCAATATTCCCTCTCAATAGCAAAGAATTTTGGATAAACAAAAAAAAAAATCTGAAAATGTAAAATAAATATGCCTTCAAAATTTTTTTTTTTGTTAATTTGTTAATAAATTGATGTTTTTAAACATTTTTATTATGTTTTTATGTACAATTCAGTACAAAAAGTTACCATGGAATCATGCCTAGTAAATTTTACATTAAATTCAACTTTTTTTTAAATTATTTAAATAGATGCTCGTATTTTTAAGAAATTACGAGAAATATGTTTGGTATAGTTAATAGATTACTGCGTAAAAATGGATTAAACAGTTGTGGTTGTCCTGTATGGAAGCCTTCTACAAACTATGGATACCAGATAACCTCACGATCAGCATGTAGTGGTAAGTGTAATATACTTATTTTATCATCAAAGTATTATAATAATCGATAAAGGTTACTATTTAATCACATAATATGTGAAAATTAATTAAAAATCTTCAGTAGTATTTGTATTCAACATCTATTTAAAAAATTTTAGTATCTTTTTATCACTGTTCACAGAACCAAAATAAGAGAAAGTAAAATAATTACTCCTTTAAGCGATAATTATTCAATTTATTTGATCAATAAATTTGTACTAAAACCTCCCTCATATTGAATCATGTCAAATCAATGAACTTGAGTGAGGCTACAATCTAGAAGACAGGGTCGATAACATTAAAATAACCCTCCCACAAAACATTTGAAATCCAATGCCACAGAACACTAAAAAATCAGTTTTTTCCGAAAATTGTTTCAAATAAAAAATGACAAGAATTATATCCTGTATGTTAATTAGAGTTAAAAGTTTTCGAGAAAATTCCAAAAACTCAGAACGCATCTGTAAAAATTTGGAATTCTAGTGATGCTTCTTGTGTATCTTAATATTATATGAGAATTTCAAATAAAAGTGATAGGCATTTATGCACGTAACAGTATAGGAAGTTAGAAGACAATCGTTGGAATCACTCTTTAGAGAATCGGGGTAAAAATGAAAAAACCCTTCACTAAAAGTTGCAGATTCTGATTGATGAATGTTGACCGAAACTTTTGTATAAGATGCGGGGCCACAGAATCCATATGGATAATGAAGTTGAGAGCTTTTTGCGGTCTTTTTATTTTTATGATATTTTGTTCACATATTTTTACAGTCCATAAGTAAAAACTTTTTTCATACTCAGGAGAAAACATAATTCCGAAAATTTGAAACCATCCATAGCAGTAAGAGAAAGTAAAAAGTTGACTGAGCGATTGATAAACATTTCAAATTAAAATAAATGTAGCAGTTTATTCTGTAGTGTATTAAATTTTAACCCTTATTAGAATGAGAACTACACTGTGGAGTAGACTTGGGATCAATAGTAGGATATTATGTAATAAACTTGTATACTAATTGTGTGATATGTACCTGTATCACTTGAAATATGTATCAGTATAATCTAACTAGAGCAGATATTGCCTGTTACTTTATTTATTTAAGTAGATGTGGTTAGGTTATATTGCTCTATAATTAAAATTTCTATGTTCCTCTTGAAAATACAAGCACTCTGGTTCTATAGAAAAGCTTCTTAAAATCATTTGTAAATTTTAAAAAAATTTATTTTGAAATCTAAATATTAAAAATTTCATAAACCCCTTCAACTATGAAATAGGTTCACCCAGTTTTAGGAATTATTTTCTATATAGTATTGAAAAATTAGCATAAAACAAAAGTCGCATACGCTTATGCCAAGCATATATAATTAATTATATACAAAAAATTAGTTAAACAAAAAATGCTATATCATAACCTTAACATAAAATAGTCTAACCGTAACCTCCTAAATTGATTTTCTTCACCTTGGAATTTTGGCAACATATTTAATTTTACTTAATATTATTTGAATGATAATAATTGCATTAATAAAAGAATTGCATAATAAAGTAAATAGCATTTTAGAGGAAATTATAACCCCAGCCCTCTCCCAAATGCCCAAGTGAATTTTTCCGGAGAAAATGTATGGTAGTTTAAAGAAAATCATTGGAGTCGTTTTCGAATGAAAACTCAGTAAAATGCTAGTTCCAGTTGACCGATTTTGACCGAAATCTTATTATTATGTCCCATGTAGAACTTAAACTAAATATCAAGTTTGAACTTTCTATGCCTTTGACATTCTTCTGCCCTATTGAGTTATGCTAAGTACACACACATAGACACTCACACACATCAGAACGGACATTACCAGTTAAAACTCGATATAGAAAATTTGACATAATCGAATTCTTTCTCTTAATAGGAGTAAGAGAAAGTAAAAAAAAATTGGCGGATTTTGACCGTGACCAGGGGGGCGTCCTGACCGTCAGATGTGGTGGTAGTACCTAAATGGGAATACCTAGTTTTTAAGCTACCTGTGATATTTTGTTCTCTAAGATATTGTGTTCACACGTAAACACACCATTCTCCAAAAAAAAACACTTTTCTACTCAAAGACATCAAGACATACATTTCCGGTGTAAAAAAATAATATGGAAATTTGACTCGTACAATACTTCCTCTTATCAACAGTAAGAGAAAGTAAACTTTCATTTATGATTTGAATTAGTAATTTTCGCTTGAAAACTGTTATTTTAGCTTTATTGTGTGTAATGTAAACACTAAAAACTAATAATAATGAAACTGGGTCATTTGCGATTTTAGACAATTAGATTACAGTATGTTTATAAATAACATGTCTTACCAATGTTTTCCTTCCTTAAATAAACTTATTTTGTTGTTTATCTTTTCTATTATCTACCTAGTAAAATTCTATTAATTTGATAAGTAGTTTAAATTAACCACAAATATTATCACTTTCTCATTTTTAAAATATGTTTTTTTAAATGTAATTTCTTATAAATTATTTAAATTTAAATTGACCTGTTTGTTTCAATTTTAGTACCAATTTAAGAATCCTAGTTCTTCTCTTTCTTTCTTCAATTTTTATGGTAATTACAAGGTAGATATTAAAGTGAAACTGCAAAAGTACTGGAAAATAGTATTTGTGAAATTGTTTAAATGAAACGGTTTAATTCTTAACATAGCATTTAGAAAACAAAATTTAATAATTTTACAGTCAACGCCTTATATTTTTTTATGTCCTTGGTTAATGCAACAGCCTAGGCAGAATTTTTTTTTTTTAATATTTAAAACGACTTTCTTTTACTACACTTCTCAACTGCTGCTCAATCTTATGGACAAACTCGCTAGAAAATCTGGTGTGAAACACTCACACGACTTTCTCTTACCTAATCTAATTAATACATTTTCTTCAAATTTGGAATCCTAAAGATTGATTTAACACACCTTAATATTAACTAGGTTCTAGAACCAACATTTTACTGTAATTATATTTTGACATGGCACTTTAGGGGGGCTTAACCCCCCAGATCTCTCCAAAAATCATTTTTCCTGAGGATAATCTTTGAAGCCGTTTTCGAGAAAGTCGCGAATAAGTTAAAAAAATATATATATCTCAGTAATATTGGTAAAGGTTGACGGATTTTTGACCGAAAATTTGATACGAAAAATTTGTACAGATTTAACTCTAAAAGGAAAGATCAGATTTGAGCTTCAAATGATATTTTGAAAAATTTTGTTCAGAATCACATATATATTTCTCACCATTACTAAAAAAATGTTCTTACATCGGTAAGAGAAAGTAAAAGTATGTTTTTCTTACAGTAGAGAAAAAGAAAAAATGCTACTTTCTTCCATTTTTTTGTTTTGTTTGTTAATGGATTAATTGATACATCATTACTCTAATGTAAAATACATAATTTTTAATATGATAGTTATGTTGTGGAAAGAGAGAATGTAACTTGGAGACGGCCAAAATAAATTAATTAATTAATTAATAATTAAACACACACACACACAAAATTCGGAAGAAATCCAATAGTTAAATGTAGTAGGAAATAAATATACTAAAGTTAATAGTTGCTTTATCGATTTCCTGTGAGATCCTGGGCAAACCGGCGCCAGTTCTGGAAATTCTCACCAACCATTATATATCTTGGTTGAGTAGTACCTGCTTGTACTAGGAGACCATCAACAACTAACATTAGAAATATGAAATATATGCAAATATATTATATCACCCATAAAGTAGGTAGGTATTTAGGTGGAGAAATTCAAAATTTGGCCAAAGTTCTTGAAATAAAAAAAAAGGTGCGCCTGAACAAAAAAAAAATCGCTGGGAACTCAGCAACAGTAGATCCGTTCAAAAGTTTCTTGGTCAGAAGTGTGAGTTTGCTGATTTTTTGTTTTGTTTTTCAATTTTCTTGAGAAAAATCCCAACTATTTTCTTTAAATTCCACATACTAATAGTAGTTCTGTGTGGGAGAGACAGCGCTGACCTCAGGCATCCATCTCTAAAATGCTATTTCAAAATAGGCCAATCATTATTTTCCTGTAAAATTTGTATTTTGCAGGGCGAGCTGAGACGTTAAACTTCCCTAATTACACAATTACATTAACTGGTGGTAGTTAAGGACACTGAACGGCAATTTAGTTATTTCAACTTTTAAAGAGAATTTGTCGATTAGACTTGTGAAAATTGCATTTACGAAAAAATCTTGTATCTTTCACATTTGTAACTTACTTACTTACTTACTTAATCTTCTCTTGTCTACTGCATTACGGTGTAAGAGTTCCCCTGCAGATACCAGACCAAGTATCCCGTTCCATGGCCAGCTGTCGTCTTCTGCTCCCCTCTATTCCTCGGGAAGTAAGGGCATCTTTGATGCCGTCTTCCCATTTCTTTCTAGGCCTACCCCGCGGCCTTTTTCCTATGATCTGAGTCTCATGGCTTATTTTGGCCATCCGGCTTTCGTCCATTCTGCATACATGTCCATACCACCTTAATTGGCTCTCTTCAATGTACCTCTGGGCTGGCTTCACATCTAGGCTTGTTCTAATGGTAGCGTTCCTTATCCTATCCCTTCTACTTTTCCCCTCTATTCGGCGTAGGAATCTCATTTCCTTTGCTTGTAATTGGCTCTTATGTTTTGTTGTAAGAGTCCAAGATTTCTTTCGCGTAGGTAAGGATTAGGATGAATGTGTTTTTAAAGATCGTTACCTTCGTACCTTTGGAGATCTCTTTCTTGTTAATGAAGCCTTTTTTCACTGCATTGAAAAACCTTCCAGCGGAATGAATTCTTTCACGAATTTCAGTGTCGATTAGTCCGTTTTCAGTGATATGAGCTCATAAGTACTTAAATGTAACTACTTTTCCATTAATACGGACAATTCGCCCATTTGGCACACTTCTCTTGCCTATCCTCATGACTTTCGTTTTATTTTCATTCATCACCATATTTATTTTCCTGAGTTCTTCTTGTAGCGCCAAAATGTTGAACTGAAGATCCCTTCCATCTTCTTCCCTTGGATTTGTAACTTCAAATTTATTAATTATCCTTTCTTAACAGTAAAATTATTGCATAAATCATTAAAACAGACTATCCTAACTGTTATATAGAATTTTATAAATTATTGAATGTATATTTGCAAACAGCTGTTTATATTTACTATTATGTCTTCAACGATCTATGTATGTGGCAGTGAACCAGAAATTCTGCAATTAAGATGAGGGTACGTGCAGATATATTTTTGGATCCTAGACAAGGGCATTTGGGTTGTATGTTTTGACGCGATGTTTTGGCACTAATTGTTTTTATTTATTTTATTTTATGTTATAGAGTAAAGTAAAATTATGTAAAGGTTATATTTTAAAATGTTCTAATAAGAATTACTGTATGCAAAAGTAGTATAGGTTCCAACTAAAAATATTTGATAAACCAAAATTATGTTTATGCTCAGTCTAATTTAAAACTATTATTTATTTTTAGAAAAATAATATTATAGTAATATTAATAAAATTAATAATTTAATATTAATTAAATTGCAAAACATTTTTAGTGTTTGCAAAATCTCAGCAGTATAATAGTTCAAGACCTCTTCATACGCTTAATTTATTGCAAAATGTGGAAAAACAAAAACACTATTGCAATTCCAATTAATACAGATTGAATGTTTTTTGTTTTGTCTTTTAAGAATATTCTTGAAAATACTTCGTCGATTTTCGTTTAACTAACTTTACACTTGGGCCTGTCACATTATTCACAATATTTTGTCGGCAAAATTCGTTTAGGCGGGTTAGGGGACGGGCTGTTGCCTTTAGGCTTACTTCTAAAGGCCATTTCGAAGAATTGTAATTGTATCAAATTTTCGATATCGAGTTAGACCGGAAATATTCGTTTTGAGGTCCCCTGAGTTCAAAAAAGTGGTTTTTAGCAATTGGTCTATGTGTGTGTGTGTGTGTGTGTGTGTGTGTGTGTGACAGCATATCTCAAAAACGAAAAGTCGCAGAATGTTCAAACTTATTTGTAAATATTTCGTGCTACCACGAGGCTTGAGAAAAATAATTTAGAAATAAATGGTTTGCCAAAATTCCGAGTTTCAAGAAAATTACGGGAAGTGCATTTTTACTGAACAGTTTTTTTCATTTTTTGCTATTTTCTCCATAAAATCACCGACGAATTTCATTAAATTTGGTATACAAACTATAAAATTTGTCTGTTACTATTTTGTAAACTGCAGTAAGAGAAAGTTGTGTGATTGTTTCACACCAGATTTCTTACATTTTGTGGCATATGCCCGAAGAAGGATCGAAATTTATCTTCATAACAGTAATGCGAAGTGTAAAAAAACGGGTTTCCATTAGGAATCTACTGGTTATAATTGGTGAGGTTCGGCCAGAAGTAAAAAAAAAAAACAAGATGAAATCTTGCCTTACTCTGCTAATCTCAGCTGCTAATTAATGTTTGGTTGTTTATTACTGCCGATAAACAACGAAACATTAATTGTATATGAATAAAAACATACAGATTTCAATTTGTTATTTTATTTTTTAGGTTTAAAAATAGCACTAATAGGTGCAATGGGTGGCGTAGGGCAGGCGACATCGTTGATGTTAAAACAATGTTGCTGGTTTGATGAAGTGGCTCTATACGATTTGAATTGTACTAAAGGTCTGGCCATGGAGCTAAATCACATTGATACCAACTGCATAGCTACTAGCTATGATGGTCAAAAAGGACTGCACGCCGCGCTCAAAGTATGATTATTAAAAAATAACTGATTTAAAAAAATTCTCAATGGGAATTTACTCTGAAGTTAATTTGAAAATTTATGTTAAAAAAAAAAAAAATAGTTTCCAGGTTATAACAACCTACAGATCTAATTTTGGTTAATTTTAAAAATTGTCACTTTGGAGCAGCACCTAGCGACCAGTTAATTTTTTTCAAATTCCTATATTTTTATTTTTTAATTTCTTTTATTTAAATTATTTTAGTAAACTCGCAGCTAAGAATACGATTTAATATCCAAATCCAAATTACTTAATCTAAGTAATGCTTTCAGTATTACAATTTACTTCTTTTGAGAACTTGTTAGAATTTTAAAAACTATTAATTATATGAAAACATTACATTCTAATTTTGTAGTTTTGACCTGAGGAGTTAATTTTTTATTGCATTAGATAATTGTTCTTCGATTTGAAGGTAACAATGGTCTTGTCCAATTTTAAAAAAGGGAACCGCGCAGACTATACCAACTATCGTGGAATTAAAAGTAATGTGCCGCTTACAACATTTATGCCATTATACTGGTGAAAAGGATAAGGACTGTCGCAGAATGCATACCAGCGGAAGAACAGAAGGGCTTCCGAAAAGGCCGCTCATGTATTGATGCTGTTTTCTCATTAAATCAGCTCATAGAGAAAAGATGAGAGTTCATTTTGGAGACTCACATACTCTTCACAGATTACGAAAAGGCGTCCGATAATGTGAAGAGGAATAAACTGTGGGAGTTATGTACAAAAAAAGAATACCGAGCCACCATGTAAAAGTGATTAGAAGTTTTTTATGACCAAACCACTTTTGTATAGGCAATTATAAGCAAATGACGCCCATTCCGACAAACAAGAAAGTGCGGCAAGGCTGCCGTTTGTCACCTGCTTTTTAACCTGTACGTGGACGACTTTATACAAAATTGACAAACAAACCTGCAACATAACTTCATCTGTAGTGGTCATGTCATGAATACGACGCTGTTTGCAGACGACCAGGTACACTGACTAGAGGTCAGTGAGGGTCGCTTACAAAAGACCGCTTATCAGCTACAGACAAGGTAGAGCATATAATTTGAGCATCTCCTCTGCAGGGTATTCTACATTAATCATGTTGCCCACAAGCACGCGACTAAGCAAAGAAGTTTTATAAAGTATGACCCTTCCAAGCATTAAATGGATCAGAAACTTGAACCCTTACCAGAGTTCTTCGGCAAAGGATTGGAGTGCGGAGATGATTCCTTAGGTTCTCCTTGAGCAACCCATATTATTTAAAACACCTTGGAATTATAACTTCGACACCTTTGGACGATTTGGAGACGGAACAGGCCAACTGGCGTAATCCTTGAAGATAATGATGATGATGATAAATTGTACCAATTCACTGTCAAAGTTAAATTATATTTCTAGTTGCGTTCAACATTATTTAAGTTGTAATAAAAAACTTAGGGAACTTGTTGGAGAAGTCATTTTAAGTTAAAAATGCTATAGAACGTAGGTCCTATTTCGATCAATTACAGAACTTCAATAGTTCAAAGTTTTAGCATTTATATCTATTTACCAATTACAAACAAAACAAAATCGTCAACAACTTTTATTTAAAAACAAAACACATACAGGCATCCGTAAAAAATAATTTAGTATTAGTAGAGAATTCAGAGGAAAATAGAGTGCTTCAGTGCAGCGAATATGCTGATATTGTGTTTATTAATAGTTTCCGCGATGGTAATGCTCTTCATGCAGCAAGAGAATACCAACGAGACTGCCGAATAGACGACTACCTTCCCATAGGGTATTTGGCCGTACATTCCAGAGGTTTCAAGAGACAGGAACGACTGCTGCATGTAACAATGGTGGCAATCGCCGTGGAGGTAATGTTCGTAGTGAAGAAAATATAATCACCGCAGTTTTGGACAATCTCACAATAAGTACTAGACACATTGCAAGGCAATTGCGACTTTCACCGAAGTTTGTATGGCAGACATTATACCGAGAAGCATCTCTTTCATGTCTATCGGGTTCAGGCTTTAAAACCAGAGGATTATGGCCGATCTCAAGAAGCAAATGAGCAATTTTTATGGGTCACTAATTTTGCTGCTATAAAAAATAACATTACTAATCTGTTGTAGTTCTGTAATTGATCGAAACTTAAAATGACTTCCTCAACAAGTTCCCAAAGTTTTTTACATTCGTTACAGATCTCCCTGTATAGTTATCATTTTCTTACAACACAAGTTATAAATTGATTTAAATCTACAGGGTGCTGATATAGTAATGATAACAGCAGGTGCTCACAGAAAGATTGGCATGACAAGAAGAGATCTCTTCCTGTCAAATGCCAAAATTATTGCAACTTTATCCAAAGAATGTGCAATTCACAGTCCAAACGTAAGTTGGAATATTTTCAGTTGTATTTTTTAAGATTTTTTCAATAGTTAAATTAAAACAAATTTAATAAAAGAAAAATTTAAATGAAGATTTTTACTTTCTCTTACTTTATTGTAATCGTGTCAAATTTTCGATATCGAGTGTTCACCGGAAATCCACGTTTTGAGGTCCCCTGAGTCCAAAAAAGTGGTTTTTAGAAAATGGTGTGTGTGTGTTGTGTGTGAAAACAGCATAGCCCAGAAACGATAACTCGCAGAAAGTTCAAAATTGATATTCCGTGTGTGTATCACTATGGGATCAGACAGGAATTTACCTATTAAAATTACTCAACATCAAGTACCACTTTACTGAAACCGAAAACGGCTTCAACAATTTTCTTTAAACTTCTTCTTCTTCCATTGGCTCTACGGTCCCTGAAGAACCTGGCCTTCGCCAGAAGAATTTGCTGCCAGGCGTCTCTGTCATCCACTTTCCTTCTCCATTGCCTTACCTCCATCTTCCCCAGATCCTCTTCCACAGCCATTTTAAACGGGGCCTGCCCCGCGGACTTTTCCCTCCGGGATGCCCTTCATAGAGCCTCTTTGCCCCCCGACTGGCATCCATCCGGTGCAGATGCCCCAACCAGCGCAGTCTGCCTGTCTTTGCTGTAGCCACAAGATCATCCTCCCTGTAAAGCTTTCTTAGTTCCTTATTTCTCCTTATTCGGTGTACTCCATTTTCCTGGATGGGCCCATGTATCGTCCGTATACTTCCTTTCCTAGGTATTTAACTTTTTTTCATCTGCCTTCCTTAGAGTCCAGGTTTCGGAACGATACAAAACTACTGGTCTGAGGATCGTCCTATAAATGGTGACTTTTGCCTGCCTTGATATGCATTTATTTCAGAGTGTCGGCAACAAGGCTGCATAACATCTATTTCCAGCGCTTATTCCACTCTTAATATCCAGGCTTACGCCGGTTTTGCACGTTAGTAAGCTGCCTAGATACTTGAAATTTTTTTAGCCTTAAAGCGATGTTCAGCAACTTGTAAGTCGCCGAATCTCCTCAATCTTCTAGTGGTCACCATATATTTAGGCTTTTCCTCATTTATTTCTAGACCATATTTTGCGGCTTCTTCCTCTAATTTCCCCAAAGTCTTTTTTAGTGTAGCTGCCGATCTTGCAACAATTGCTACGTCATCGGCATAAGCAAAAAGCTGCTATAGGCGGTTATAAATGCTACCCCCGGGATTCTCGGTTATATTACAGACCGCCACTTCCAGAATTAAATTAAAGAGAACGGGGGACATCGGATCTTCCTGCCTCAGCCCCACATTTACAGGAAACCCCCGCGACAGAGTATTCTGAATGACTACCTTTGCCGTGGTTCTGGTCAAGGCCATTTTTACCAGTCTGATCAGCTTGGCTGGTATCTGGAGTTCCCTCATGCAACTAACAAGTCCTATCCGGGAGACTCTGTCATACGCCATCTTAAAATTTCTTTAAACTTATAAAGAGCTAAACTTTTTAGATTTTTATGTTACAAATTCATAACATTTCTCCAGAAAATTCATTTAGTGGGCTTTCGGAGGAAGGGTGGGTTTATGGTTTCCTCTAAATTGCTATTTGAGTTTATTATACATTTGAGTCTATCTATTAAATAATATTAATTAGAATTAAATATGTTGCCAGAATTCTTAGTTTGAAGAAAAAGGTTGACAGGAAGTGCGTTTTTACTGAAGTTATTTTAGTTTTCTACGATTTTATCCATAAAATCACCGACGGATTTCATTAAATTTGTTGCACTAACTGTAAATACAGGGGCCTGGCATTTTGATTTGTTACTTTTTTCCGAGAAAGTTCATTTCAAGAAGTTGGGAGTGAGGAGGGTTTCCTCAAAAAAAAGTCATTTTATTAAGTTTAGATTCTCTATAATCTTCTGAGGAAAAAATTGAAGACAAGCAAACATTTAGTAAAAATTATAAGTTTGAAGAAAATTGAAGGGTGTTTGTCCATGAAATTACAATTTTTAGGAAGACGAATTTCAAATAACCCTTTGACTTTTTAAGATACAAAGATAATTTCTTATGTATGGCTTCTTTCATATACTGCAATAAATAAACTGGGATAATACTGAACAAAACAGACATTCAAAGAACTGGTGAAACTAGGATCACATGTCTAGGATTTAAGCCATTATGGGACTAAACAAGCTTCTTCTATACAGCTTCACTATATTAACTGAGAAATTAACTATGATTGTCTTTAGTAAAATAAGAGAAATTGTGATTACAAGTAAATTGTATATTTTTACCATCTGTATGAGCTGTGCAAAAAAATGTATATTACATGGTTCATTTACTATAGAATCTTAACAATATTACTATTTACAAACAAAGTAATACTGTTAACACAGATGCTACAATTTGAAGTTTTTAACATATTATTATTTCATTATTTTAACATAGAGGTTTTGAAAACACGCCATTCTGGATAAGTGATTTTCTTGGTAGATTCGAGAACAGCTCTAAGGCACTAAGCACTAAGAGAACCGTTACCGGCTAAAAGTAGCAGAGTTCATAAGGCGAGAACTAAGATCAGCAATAGACTGAAGGAAGGCTGAAAAGTGGTTCTTCTGTGGATCAGAGAGCAACGAAACGGCCGACAGCTTGGCAAAAGAAGGAAGCAACAAGACCCCTGCCGAAGAAAGCGTTCCATATGTAAACTTTTGCCATCAACTTAGAGCAAGGCAAAAGACTAAGTAACTGCTAACGGAAGCAAGCTGAAGGCAAGAAATGGGCAGCACTCTGCGCCATCCCCTTCCAGACAATCTCCCTCAAAAACAGCCTCAGCTAATTTTAGGTCATTGTCGGGGCATGACTTCCTTCAAGCATATCTGCAATCAAATAGGGGTAGTCAACTCCAAATATGTCCACTCTGCCATAACGGATTAGTGGATGCCGACCATATAATTTTAACATCTGATCTAAATTATCATCTGGTCTTTTACATCATCATCTTACTCTAACTTCAGTCGCAAGGATCGTTGTTCACAATAATTGCAAATATCGATCTTAAAGCGTAAAATAGCGAATGGAACCGTTTAATGTTTTGCACCTTCTATCTTGGAGCTTAGCATCGTCCCCACTATCGTGTTTACAAGCTAATCTTGGCGGGCGACCATCACTAGCGCATCCGACGGATTGCGCAATTTCTTTCTGGCATACTTTGATGTTACACGGTCAATTTCTTCGTTAAATGCTAACATTCTGTTAAATAAACGCCTTCGAATCACTATACGTACTACTGCTTTTAACAAACAACATCGCCCATGACACAACACGGGTCTGTACATTGCGATCCTATGGGCCGACTGGAAATACGAACTGTTTGGAAACCAACTCAATCGAGGAATAAGTCACATTGGAAATAAAGTCAACTTTCTAAGACCCTAAAAGCTGGTAATAACGACAATTTGGAAATAAAAGTAAGGAAGTTCAATGAAGGCACTGCTGCAATAAAATATAAGTTCCAAAAAAATGGAGATGTCTCTTTCGAAATGCACCCTTCAATTTGCCACTTAAATCTTATGTAAGGTGCATTAAGGAAAGTCGTGTGAGTGTTTCACACCAAATTCTTTGTTTTGATTTTTTTGCGGGTTACTTGAAAACGGTTCAGATGATTTTTTTTTTTAACATTGAAAATGTTTTATGGGAGTGTGTTGTGATAAAAAGTGTAACGACCGACAGACATATGGTTTGGTGGAGGTAGATTGGAGTGGGGTGATCGCACATTATTAAAATTAAAGAATGGGGGCGAATGGAACATTTCACCCCGAATGAGTGCCGAACGTTTACGGAGACAGTCGAACCAGTTACTTTAATATTGTCAAAAATCATTGCGTTTGAATTAATTTTTTTTCCCCTTTTGGCGCATCAACTTCTTGGTTATTAGCGCATATTAATTATTATTTAATCTTTTTTTTGGGGTGGGGAGGTTATCTTTTTATCGGTGTGTAAGCAATTTCGAATTCAAACCGTTATTATTACAAAAAATGACCATTCACCAATAAATGTTGCTATGATGCAACCCGAAAAATCCTAAAACCTTTCCAATGCTTGATATTTGCGTAAAAATCAATTTTTTTTTAATTTCTTACAATACTTGTACATGTAAGTGCATATCCTTTTATTTGAAACATTTTTCCAGAAAAAAGTGATTTCTGGAGGAGCTGTAATCTTAAGGTTCCCCCAAATAGTGGCAATTCAGTAAAATGTATGGTACAGCAACCCCCTGAGTATTAAAATACCTTGTAAAAATTCGAAATTTGAAGAAAATTGGTTGAATGGTAGTGCGATTTTATAAAATAGGTTTCTGAGGTTTTTGGGAATTTTCTCGGAAATGTCTCCAAACGATTTTCTTTAAAATTGGACTACTAACAGCATTGATATAAACCTTATTACTTTTAGTTGAAACATTTTCCGGAAAAATTTATTTTAGGGGGGGGTTATCTTGGTGAATCTGTGACTTTAGAATTCAATTTTTTCTAGTTTTATGCACTTATTGGCTGTTCTGTGGACTTCAGTGTAATCATATTCTACCTGCATATTCACATGCCGAAAACGAACATTGGGACTCCATTACCCCACTATTTTTTGTGGTATGGCTCGTTTCTGATCCAAGATTGAAGAAAATTCGTCTTTATAAATTGTAATAACTGCCGTAAGAGAAAGTCGTGTGAATGTTTCACACCAGATTAAAAAAGAAAAATGTGTATCTTTCACAATTATTAACAAATATCTAACAATTATTATTTTAAAATATATAATAATGTTTTTCTGTTGTAATATAAATTAATCCTTTTAATTATTCAGGCTTGTATTTGCTTAGTAACAAATCCGATAAACAGTGTATTACCAATTGCATGCGAAGCCTTTAAGAAGATAAACCGATGTGTAGATCCTTGCAAGATGTTCGGTGTGACAACATTAGACGTAGTGCGTGCTAATACCTATGTGGCTGAAGTATTGCAGATGGCACCGGAAACAGTAGAAGTACCGGTTATATGTGGACATTCAGCTAATACTATAGTGCCAATATTATCGCACACGAAACCAAGGGCAGATCTTAATACAGTTAGTAATCTTTGTTTATGATTTGGTTAAAAAAAAAATATTTTTTTTTTTTTATATTCTCTTGAACTCATTAATTTCAATTTCTCTTATCTGCTCTCAAACTTAGCCTTTTCTTGTCCTTCCACAGCTCACGATGAACTTTGGCTTTTGCTAATCTTGATCATTTTAAAGTTTCTTACTTTTCTAAACATCCTTACTCTAGAAAAGAGAATCGAATCTTCCGTCCAATACAGCGTCAAGTTCTAGATGGACGATGCATTTATTTTAGTGTCAATATTAAGTGTGGATGGAGGATTGTGCGTTAGATCTTACATTGGTTTCATGAGGCTGTTATTGCAAACAATGAACTAGGTTAATTTAAAGTACAAATATCGAGTTGTTTGTTATATGATTTTTAATTGTATTTTAAACTTATTGCTCGTGAATATTTCACTGCGTACCTATAAGCAAAGAATATTTATTAATAAATGTTTAAATTTGAGCAAAATGTCCTCATATATCTTTTAGTATAAATTCTCTCTCTAAATTGGTTTGGAAAGGCAAGAAATCGTTTTGAAGTTGTAGGAGTATAGTTTATGGTTAAAGAAATAAAAAATTAATAGAAAACTTACTAATAAAAAAATAATATTGGTAAGTAATCAAATATTCAAACATATTATAATAATAGTAGCAGCTTTATTTTATTAAAGAAATTGAATTGCACTACAACATTTTTTTCTTTTTGAACCTTTTGTAGAATTAGTTAAATACAACAAGCAGAATCAAGAGAGAATAGAATAGAACAGGAGTGGGTAAGGATCCCAGGCACTGCAGCCAGTAGAGGCTAATTTCGCCAACTCCCATAGCTCTAGGGTTAGAAACCTTCCCTCTTCTTGAGGTTGAGGACTTTCCCAACAATCTCTTTTTGCGCTATTATCTCCTCTGGTCTCAATGCCAAAGATTTCATAGCGCAATCTAGAGATTGCAACACAATCGAACAACAGGTGTGAGGTAGTTTCCTCCTCCTCCTCCTGACATAATCTACACAAAAGTCCCAAGTAATTTATTCAACCTTATTATAAGTGTTTCTAAAACCTGCCATGCCCTGTGAGAAGGCTTGTCATCAGATTAATCTGGTTCCTTCCTAAGCAAAGGATCTCTTTGGTTCTATAATTACAAGCTTTGACATAATCATCTTGCTGTGTTTGGCTTCCAGGTGGTGTCGTTCTCTCTCCGAAGCCAGTCTCTGAGAGTTGCGCGTACTGTCCTTTTGGTTATCTCTAGGACAGGTTCTGGACCACAGAACGAGTATCGCTCCATTCCGGGCCAGTCGGTCGGCTTTTTCATTACCTATATACCCCGGAACCCACTCCAGCCGAACTTTATTGTGTCGGGAAAGTTGTGTCAGGGATTCTCTGCACTTCCTGACCAGGGATACGGTGGTTCTGGATGCGGCATGGGCTTTCTGTGCTGCCTGGCTGTCCGAAAAGGTATGAATCTCCCTTCTCAGGTTTTGCTCACCACAGACCTTGATTCAAAACTTTCGGCCTGGAATACCCTGGAGTAATTACCAAGAGACCTCTCAATGATTACCTCTGGTTACACTATATTTGCCGGCCGCAGCCCCGCATGCCATCCGCGAACCACATGACCCCAGTCTGACCGCGTCTTGCCCAGACTTGGGTCATTCTGCCCTTTATTTTAGGGTCACCAGGTATGGAATGTCAAAACTGTACTTGGACAAATACTGTCCACAGTCATATTTATCACACGTCCTGGGACGACTTTGTATATTATAGCTATGTGTTGGAAAAGAAACTAGTGTACTTCTAATGACCATTGTTCATTAGTCTGTATGCGCTGGCCCTTGCCTCCGCTTGTATCGTAAGCTGTAGTGGTGGCCGCCCCAGCAATACTTCCAGCGCCGTAATCGGAGTGCTCTTAAAGGTCCCCTTAATAAGTACACAAGCTAGTCTCTGCATACTAGCCAGAGTCTTCTTAGCTGTTTGTTCAGTTTTAGGCCAACATACCACCGCTCCGAAGGTAATGGTAGGAGGAGAGATAGAAAGAAAGTTAATTTGTCTTCATATATATTTCCTGTTTATTCTTTCTTTTTTAAAAGAAAATAATTATTTAAACTTTCCAAATTTGAATTCCTTATTTTTGTATGTCTAATATTATTGTAAGATGTAACAAACCTAGGCTCCACGAACGGTCGGCAGACATTTTTTTACTCTAAAAAAAAATAATAATGAATACAGATATTATTATTACTAACAAATAGGAGGAAATTGTGAAAATCTGCAGAGCTGTACAAAATGCTGGTGAGGAAGTACTCAAAGCGAAAAACAATACTGGAGCTTCCACTTTGGGAATGGCTTTTGCTGGAACAAGATTTGCTGTTTCTCTTGCCAAAGGCTTGCTGGGTAAATATTCATTGCAATTAAAGTAAAAAAGAATAGTGTTAGATCTAAAATTTTATTGCAAAAGATTTAATTTCATTTTTCATAAATTCATTAGTTCGATGAAGATGAATTGTTGTATGTCTTTGCATTTAATTTAATGAATTAAAACTATGCCTCAGATTGCAATAATTTTATTTTTATTTTACTTGTACACAGGTCATGACAATATTGTTGAATGTGCCTATGTCATGTCGAATTTAGTACCAGATCTATGTTACTTTGCTTCACCACTACAACTTGGACCGACTGGTATTCAGAAAAATCTTGGAGTACCTGATTTATCAAATTTCGAATGCTGTTTACTTGAAACTGCTATACCTTTCATGAAAAAAGACATAGAATTTGGTGAACAATTTGCAGCGGAAATGTCCAAACAAGGTGTCCTTACACGCAAAAAAGCTTAAAAAAGAATGTTTAAGCATTTTATTCAAGATGTCAAATTAAAAGTTTTTAATAATAAATATATTGATTTATTATTTTTTACTCTAAAAATTAGGAAAGAAAAAATAATTGTACTAAGCAAAAAAAAAAGCAATAATCCTTTGAAACTGAAACTTCTTCGTTCATTAAGCATGACGAGGTGATGACAGAAACAGCGAAGAATCATAGTGAGTTTGTAGCCAGTTGTTTTTATTCTCAAATGAGTCCCGTAGTACTAGCTACTTCTACAGCTGGTAACACTCACGCTATACACATAGGACCTGCTGCAGAGATAAGTTGTTAATGTGCTATTATTTTTTGTTTAACTTACGGTAAACTTTATCAATTGCTTACTGTGTACAAACTCTTGACAACTAGACGGAACCACCAAGAGATTTTTCAGGTCGCAGTAGACAGCATTCAGTATGGGTTTTTGATAAATAACATAGAAGGAACCCACTTCTTGGATTTACATATTTTTAATAAGAAACAAAATATGAACAGCACAGTTAAACAACAAATTCAATATATTATATCAATCATTTACAAATATCATCATTTAGGTATGCACCTAAAACTGAACTAATCAAAAATAACAATAAAAAAAGAATACAAAATTCAGAGATATATTATTGTGACTTAATTTTTAAAAAACATTTGTTTCAATTTACCTCAACATATTATGCTCAAACATATATTCTACAAGGTATAAGGAAGCTTAATTATTGAAATGCTAAATTCTGTTTTAAACTTAATTTAGTATATTCGGTATAAATAGAAATATTATTTTAAAAAAATATATATATATGTGTAAACTTTACAAAAACAATGAACAGATTAGGAAACAATAGCAGATCAAAATTATAAAAAGCTTAGGATTCTATTGAAATATTGGAATCACTTGCTTGACTGTTTGACAATTTATTTCTTACTTCAAAAACCTGTTGTATAGCTTCTTTAAAACACAAGAAATTATAATCAATGACCCCTGAAAAAAAGAAAATATATCGTGATGGGATAGATTATTAAGTTTCTAAATTACCTAAAATATGTGTAAAATAAGTGGTTATAATAAATCTACTGCATTCTAAAAGATCGACTGTAGTCTCTTAGGTGTCTAGTGTCAGCACATAGATTGCAGTGTTGTGGTAAAGAGTAGAATGTGGTGTTGTGCTAATGTTTGCCTGTGGGGGGGGGGGGGTATGTCAACCAAACAGTTGCACATATCGACTATCTCAAATGGCCGTGGTACATGTATTCTATGAATATTGGATATTTTTGTATTGCTAGGCTGGAATATCTGTAGTGGTATCAAGAGTCCCGAAAGTGGCTTATACATTTTTTCCTGTAGGAGAAAGTTTTTTAATTTAAAAATCGTCTATTAATGGAAGCTGGTTTGCGTTTACACAATCATCTTTAGTTCGACTGGTAAATTAATGGAATAAATTTTAATTTGCCTGCTATTTTTTTAGTTTTCAAGAGATTCTAATTCCTGTCATTATGTAGCGTTTAAGCGTTAAAGAAGTTAAATATAGTAAGCTCAAGAAGTCTTTGTTCTTTGATCCCCACTAAAAACCTAGCCATATGGTATGCAATATAGTCGCTGAATTCCAGACGTAAACTAAGAATAAGGAGGGTCCTAATAACCCACTCTCCCCTTTCATTCCAGCACTCATACATTCTTTCTAGGAAAGGAATCTGTGATTTTTTTTTTAAATCCAATTCTCTTACATCTGGGCTTACTTGGTTCGGCGTGAACGATCACTTTCGACCGATTCGATTAGGTTATACTTGGGCAATTTTATCTTTCCAGCTATCTTAACTGATATGGCAATGACGAAATGGTTACAACAGCTATGATAGAAATCCACTAGATCCCAATGGGTCTCTTTGGGGGTTCCCATTTTATAAAGTATATTTTGCACACCTAGAAGTATGAATAAATGATTGCTGTGCGTAAACGCTCTTAGGTGTTGATCTTCTTGCAGAAGTCGGAGCCTCTATCAAATAAATTTTGACTGTTATTTTGTGTGATGCTATTCTAACAAAATCTACCAAGACTAGGAAACACCGTAATCGGTCACTATACCAAAATATTAGTGAACCTAAGAACTTGTTGAAGTGTTTCTGCTGCAAATGTAGGCGAATAGTTAATATATATATATATGTATCTTTATGAGCCCGGGTTTGCAACCAAAAGATTCTGAGAGTTGCTGTGTTTGTTTGCATTCACAAGGTATTTTGAAAAGCTGCACTAGGGTCAAAAGAAGAAAAAAATACAAGCCTCTGGTCAGAAGAGGCTCTTTAAGAGTAAAGTGGTTTGCCACCTGTTACCTCTGGAGCGCTTAAGCAAGAGAGAGACCTGATTTTGGTTTCCTACTATCGTCAAGAAGTTCAGACATCGACTAGCCTTGAATATTCTTACAGAACCTGCAGCACTAGAAGCGGCTCAACTATCTTAGAATATAGGTGTAATGACATGGCAAAGTCATAATATCATCCCCTCCCCGGAGAAAATTTTTTCTTTGTTATCTGTTGTGAAGGTTTGACATTGCTATGACTTAGCCATGTCATTACATAGGTAAGATTTCAGCAGCTAATTTTCTCTGAAATCGACATGCTTAAAACCTTGGTACAACCGTGCACTGTAGTACCGGATTCCTTTTCCCGGAAACACTTGTAGCGGGAACTCCATATTATCAAGGTCCTCAAAGGTCTCCTCGATCTTAAATTGAGGAGCTAGCCAACCCTACGTCCATGTCGTGAGGACCGGGCAACGCGCTCTTCGAGTGCGGCTAACAGGGCACTGGGGGCCTGGCGGTAACCCACCGCGGGCCACCTTTTTCTTGTACCCTTATCCCGCTCTCCCGTTTACCTGATCCTTCACTTTCCTCTATCGTGGGATGGGGGGTGGACTAGCCGCCCCCACTGGTAAGGGCGACCCTGCGAACATCCCAGCCCAACACCTTACACATGGAACACATACACAACACACGAACATACATAACAATATGTACACGCACATAGTACAGACTAGCAAGTAGGGCCCAATCCAAGGTGTAACGCGTTCCGTGCCGAGGGATGGATGGCACAGGGGTACTGTGTCGATAACGGAGCCTCCGGGGCACCGGGCGAAATCCCGGAATATTTAGCCTTGCCCGGCTATCGCAGGGCTCTGGTCGGGTAGACGACTATCCCTAACTACTCGTGGAATCAATGGGTAAAAAGAAAAAATTAAAAGACAAACAACTTAAGGCAAGGATGCCATTGGGGACTGGTGCGAAAGGCCATGGGGAGGGGAGTAAACCCACAACCAGCTCGACTATGGTACCAGGTAGAGAGATCACGGCGGTTGTCCAAGGCCCAGAGAGTAGGGCTTCCGGTCCCGCAGCCGTTATGGCCACGGCGGAAACAGGCGCTAGGCTAGTGACTGCCAAAGGCCGGGTTTGCGGGCCTGGGGGCTCGACGATCAGAAAGGCCAAGGCAAAGGCCGGAAGAAGCTTTAGGGCGGAGTCGCTGGAAGCGATCGACAGCATGACAGAGAAGGAGATGCAAGTCGCCAGGCTGTCAGGGACCTCTGGGAAGGAGCTCAAAGCTCGTATTGAGGCAGGCCAGGAGTACCTTCAGGCCAAGGCGTCAACTTATTAGGGAAAATTTTCTCCAATGGGCTGAACGCACAACAAGGCGACTAAGAGGCCCAGGTTGGAGAGGGACTCCCCGCAACAGCAGCGACCGCCCAAGAGGGTCAAAGCCAAGACTGTGGAGAAATCCTACAGTGAGGCTACTTCTTCGGCGAAAATCGCGGTTATGCAGAAGGGCTTCCCCGATAACCAGTTAGGCATGGAGAGGCTACAAGCCATCCAAGATGACATTTTGGGGGAATCTGACAAAATCCCGAGAGGCGGGCCGCAGGTCAGGTGCCACTAAACCAAGGTTTCTTGTCCTGTGTAGGGGAAGATAGTTTAGGGTGGCTAAAGGAGACTATCCCAAAGCTTAAGCCCTGGGAAGGTGCAAGGCTTCAAACACTCGAGGGGGAGGACATACCGGGTCCTGAGACCTGTAAGGTCTTCATCCCTAATGAGGGTGGCAAGCAGGTAGAGGCTGAAATGGTGCTCACTCGTTTAGAAGTGAGCAACCAAGGGCTGAACACCAAAATGTGGAGGGTCTGGGGTTGCTTGCCCGTTGAGGGTGGGTGCCTCTGGACGTTCTCTAGGGACAGGGGGTCATTGGTAGAGCTTGAAAGGCTGGACATGTCCCCCTATGTTGAGCAAAATTGGTCACTGGCATGTATCAAGTGAACCATCGTGCTCGGATCATAGGCACATTAGGTTCGATATATGCCCTCCACCATTGGTCATTAGTAGGCTTCGAAGCCCGAGGGAGACTCACTGGGAGGGATTTGTTGGGAGTCTTAGCGAGTCTCTCGGTGACCTCAAGGTGGATGTACGGACTTCAGAAAGTCTGGCACGGGTGACCGAGGCGATTTTGGACGTCTACCAGGAAAACTGTCCGGAGAGGGAAAGGCCTAATAGGTCGAAGACAGTCTGGTGGAACGATCACCTCGAAAGAAGGAGGCGAGAGGTGAGAAGGCTGTTTAATAAAGCCAAAATCAACCAAGACTGGGTATCGTATAGAAGGGCACTGACGCAGTACAACATTGAAATAAGGAAGGCCAAGCGTAAAGCTTGGCGAAGATTCTGTGAGGACGTAGGGGACACCTCGGAGTGCGCGAGAATTCACAGAATCCTAGCAAGGGAAGGTACTCGGACAGGGTAGAGTTCCTGAAGAAAGATGACGGAACCTACACTAACTCGATAGAGGAGTCGCTGGAATTGCTTATGCGCACACGTTTTTCAGGGTCCCCTTATGGAGAAGCCCCTCTAGAGGTTGATGGGCTGAGAAGGCCGGGTCGGGCGGATTGGAAAATCGCGAATTACGTCATACAGCCGAACAGGCTAAGATAGGCGATTGGAAGGTTCAAGTCCTATAAAGCACCAGGTGTGGATGGGATTTACCCCGTCTTCCTGCAGAAGGCGGTGGAGGTGTTGACACCGCACCTATGTAGGATCTTCAGAGGCTGTTTGGCCTGGGGATTCATACCGAGACAATGGCAACCGGTGAAGGTCATGTTCCTCCCGAATGTAGGAAGAACGGTAGATCAATCGCCAAAGTCGTTTAGGCCAATAAGTCTGTACTCCTTTCTGCTGAAAGCGATGGAAAGGATGATTGACAGGTTTATAAGGGACGAGATTCTCTTAATAGGACAAATCCTCTTAATAATCGCCAATATGCCTATCAGGAGGGAAATCCGTAGACTTGGCGCTGGATGACCTAAACAGGGTACTCCAAAAGTCGCTTGACGATAAGGAAATTGCGGTAGTCACCTTTTTGGATATAGAGGGCGCCTTGAATAATGTGTCTTCAGAGTCTCTGGTTGGTGCACTGATAAGAAGGAGCACGTCCCCTACGATTGGTCGGTGGATAAGGACTAGTTATTGGGAAGGACTAATATAGCCACCATAGATAATTCATCTCTTGTGGCCAGGGTGAGTAGAGGCTGTCCGCAGGGAGGCGTTTTGTCCCCATTGCTGTGGATGTTATTAGCCGATGACATCCTGACCAAATTAACCGCGGAAGGTTTCATTGCCTAGGTTTTGCGGACGATTTGGCAATCATGGTGAGGGGGCGGTTCGCGGTAACTGTCTCGGAGCGCACTCAGGGGGGCTCAATATTGTGAATAAATGGTGCAGAGCGGAGGGTCTCACCATCAATCCCCACAAAACTCAAGTGGTTCCTTTTACAAGGAAGAGAAATTTACAAAGCTTACAACAGCCAATACTCGGAGGGGTTGTGATCCCCTTTGCCATGGAGGCCAAATATCTGGGAGTCACATTTGACCGAAGGCTGACATGGAACTCTCATATTAACATCACCGCACACAAAGCCAAAATCGCCATGGGTAGGTGCAGGAGGCTATGCGGTAAAAGTTGGGGATTAAGCCCGAAGACGGCCCTGTGGATTTATACCTGCGTGGTGAGACCAATGGTAACCCACGGGGCGGTGGTGTGGTGGACAAAGACCTTGCAGATGGGGGGGTCGGGAGCGCTTGGAAGTATTCAAAGGCTGGCTTGCCTGAGTACGACGGGTGCTATGATGACTACCCCCACTGCGGCCTTGGAGGTCCTGTTAAACCTTCCACCACTCCACATTTACGTCCAAGGCGTTGCAAGAGCAGTTGTGGCACGACTACAACAGGGACAAGCGCCCATTTATCCCAGGCATACTGGGAGGTATCAAGACCTATGGGAGGAGCTGGAGGCGGACCCGATTTTGGGCCTGCCTACGGACATAATGACTCCTAGGTACGACTTCCAAAAACCCTTCAAAGTCTTGATATTAGACAGAGGGGCATGGAAGAATGGGCCGCCAATTACAGGCGAATCTATGTGGTACACGGACGGGTCCAAGATGGAAGATGGAGTGGGAGCCGGCGTGTACGGGGCTCATCCGAGATGTAATATCGCGATGAGCCTGGGAAGACTAGCCACGGTCTTTCAGGCGGAGCTAGTCGCGATTACTATCTGCGCCGCCGAAATAAGAAGACGGGGAGTGTATAACTCCAGAGTCGTCATTTATTCAGATAGCCAGGCTGCCCTGCGGGCAATTGACTCGTGGGAGAGCAGCTCAAGGCTGGTGTGGGATTGCCTAGATGCACTCAGGGAAATTAGTAGGCATAATAAGGTCTTCCTGGTTTGGGTACCTGGGCACTCGGGTTATATAGGCAATGAGGCGGCGGACTGCCTGGCCCGGGAGGGTTCGATCAGAGCACTTATTGGGCCGGAGCCGTTCTGTGGCGTCTCAAGATGCCTCAGGAGTGCATCCATCAAGACATAGATGCAGGACCGATCAAGGGAATGGTGGGTCAAAACTCCAGGCCAGGGGCAGGTGAAAACGTTTATCCATGGCCACTCGCCCAAGCTAAGTGCGGAATTACTCCAATTAGGCCGGGTGGCCATAAGGATAGCAGTTGGCGTTCTCACTGGCCATTGTAGACTTAACAAGCACATGCATCGCATGGGCCTGGCAACGGATAGCCTGTGTAGGTTCTGTCAGGAAGAAGAGGAGACGGCGCTGCACATAGTATGTCAGTGCGAGGGGCTGGTCTGGCTAAGGTACCGCCTCATTGGTAAAGAGAAGCTGGTGCCAACAAGCCTCAGCCGGGACCCCCTCTCGGACCTATTAAGTCTTTTAGGGCAAGCAGGACTCGAGAGAGTGCTCTGATTGACCATCTGGGAGCCCCCCCCAATTCCACAGTCCGGTAAAGGACAGGATCGGGGAAGGGCCTCCAACTAGGGGGGTGCCACAATAGATCCATGGGGTGTCGCGGTGGCGTAGGCTGAAGAGCCAATCCCTCGTTAGAATCTAATCTCTCCATATTATCAAGCTTGTCTGATATGAGGAATTTTGAAAGCTTTGCCAAAGCAGTATTTGAAAAAGCTATTAATTTTAAGAGTGGACATGGCAAAAATCTAGCAAAAAACATAATCCATTGTACCAGTGAATAATCCCCGAAAAATTACTGAATTATCATTATGTTGTACTTTTAACTCACCTTGCTTATCAAAATTATCCTCCCTCAATATGCAAACAAGTGCCAAGAACTTATCCACTTCTCTCAAATATAAAATTGTACCATTGTTTAACTTTATTAAACTCGAACTTTGATGATCAAATGCATTATCTTTATTATCTTCCTTTACACTAAAAACAACAATTTTATATATATAGAACATTAAATGGAACTGCCAAGATTTTACTTAAGCTCTTTAATTACCCATATATTCCAGAAACATCAATAACTACATCAATCATATCGCAGCATAATTCATAACTCTGCATATCAACAGGAGAACAATCTGTTGCTACATATATTTTAGAAAAAACATCAAATAAAAACGCTTTTTCTATACCAGAATTCTGAAATAGTAAATAATTATTTCAGGGTAGTAAATATTCTGATATTTTATTTCTGTTATTTTACTTACTGATATTAAAATATTGAGCAAATTTTCTAAAGTAGGTAACTGAGGTATTAATTTCTGTACAACTTTGCTAAATGCTTCAAATATACTATGATCATATATTGAGGTCAAATGAAAACTTAAATGTATGTTATCAAGTCCTGAAAAAAATACATGTATGAATAAGGAATTTTTATAAGCAATCCCAAAATATGATAACATTTTGCGTTTTACCAGAATCGGAAAGATCGTCATTTGCCCTTTGGTGTATATCTCTTTGTGTCTCCATTTTGTTGTCTTCATTCAAACCATCAACTTTATGTATAAACACTTCAAATTTAATACTTGGATTTATTTTATAAGCTTTTGTAACAGTTCCTACAAGTTTATTCAATGCATCTGTATAATCATCCTGCAAATTTAAGTAATTGCAACTAAATAAAGTTCTTTGCGAGTATAAATAAAAAAATAATCCACCTCTACATTATGTAAATAACTATAAAATCTGATTTAAACAAGTCAAATGAATGAGATTTTTAATAATTTCTTATAATCTAAATATTTCTAGACTCAAGTGGTTTCCAAATCGACAGGTCTTAAAGTCTAAGACTTTTAGGCCATTGTCTGGAAGTTATAAGGAGATTTAAATGCGGAAATACGGGCCATTGCTGTATAAACATCTCCTTATTTTCAAGATTAAGTTTATAACATGAAAATATATATATATTACCTGTGCATCAATAACAAAAACTAGCGCCCCACAATCTCCAAATATCACTCCACAGTCTAATATTGATTCTAAGAAATCAATTTGTCCAGGTATATCCCAAATTCGAAATTGCATGAATGCCGAATTTGTAACATCTTCTTTCACTATTTTGTTAGTACTCTCAAGAAAAAGCGTTTCGTTGGGTGACATTTTCTGAAATACGACTTTGTGGATTGAAGATTTTCCACTCCTATGACAAAAAAAAATAGCAATAATTGTTTACATATCAGATTAAAAAAATAAATGCAAAATTACTAGCCACCTTCTCATTCCCATGAGAATTATTCTTGGCTTTTCATCTTCTCCGGAATTCCCAGGACCATCTCCATCTTGTTCAAATCCATCTTCCGTATCATCATAACTCTGCCCATACTGGTCTTCTTCATCTTGTTCGAACGACTATATGATAAATTATTTATTTACAGCTATTTGTAAGTCTATCTATCTAAATCTTCTTAATAATCAAACAGATTCGTAATAAATTTGAGTGTGAGATATACCTAGCAATTCCTTAGTTTTTGATTCAGTAAGTCAATATAAATTTATACTTACCATAGTTTTAAAATTTTCAAAATCAAAAGACAGTGGGCATTAATGGTTCCTGGAGTCGTTCTTATCGCCTAGTTATCTTTTAAGCCATTGTCTTGTTAGTATAAGTTTTGGAGAGCACTGTTCCATGCTCATTTGGAAATTTTTAGTGATAATGTAAGCATTATTTTTACTTTCTCTTTACTTTTCTACCACTATTAAATGCAAATCACTTTTGAAATAGGAAAACACAATATTTTTGTCGTAAACGCGCTATTTAGTTACTGACGCAGGTTAACGTTCTTATATACTGGTAGGTTACATACCGTCCACCACCCTTCCTGAAAGCACAATGCAACAATTAGTTCATTGTCATTCGTTTACCTGAAAGTACAGTTATGTTTTAAAATGTTTAGGTTTTTTTTAAAGAAATGCTTTAGTTCCCATAACTTTTAGAGCACTATTTTGAAAGATGAAATTCAAAATTTATAGTTGCCTAATTCTTTATCTTAGTAAGTAAATAATACGTCATTCATTCATGACTGACGTTTATTCATAAATGATTTACACAATTTAAACGTTGTTTACATTTTAGGTATTTACGTATTATTGGTTGAAGGTTTTGGAGGATTAGCCAGAGCAGGTTCTTTAAGTGGAGTAAAGTCTGTTAAATCTGGTTCGAAAAAATCGGCTGATGGTCGTTTAGCTGTTGAACAAACAAATACTGGAGGTTTGTTTTTATTGAATTTTCTATTTTTCCGTTGAATTTGTCTTATATATTTTTGAGTAAGGCTGTTTGTAGCGTTATTAGCGGCTATCTTTTATTTTAGTCATTTAATGTATAAACCAAGCAGTGTGTAATTTCAGTTGTTAGTTATACTTAACTCTTAAATATGGAAATGCAAATAAGAAGATGTGATTGAAGAATGCTTATAACTATTAGTAACTGCTCTTCAAGTAAATGTTAAATCATTTAAACTTTCGATTAAAATGAAGGGAATAAAATTGTTTTAATTTTCTGGAAATATCATGTCTTGATCGCGATATACTGGTGAACTAACAAGTGTTTACTTAGTTTAAAGTAAATACTGATAACTTCAAAATCATATCAGGAAAGTAAATTGTCAGTTTATCACTTAATTACTATTATGCTTCTAATGTTGGACAATATTCCGCTAGAACAACTAATTTCATTTTTATAACTTTTTTCATTGTACTCGTGTGGATATCTTCCCATAAATTAAAACTTCATTCCATCCTTTAAATGTCTGAAAATTCCCTATAGTGCTTTGTTTATTTCTTGTGTTTTTCTCCGGTGTTTCTAGATTTTAGCAACTATACTGTAGCCAGTATTTCCAAAGGGATATGTTAGATGGGTACAGATTTGGCTATAAAGCAGAATCCAAAAGCCACATTTTATTTATAATTGGTGTAGTCTACTAATTATAAATGTCATACTAAATTTATATTTCTGGTTTTGTACAGCTGCATTTTACTATTTAATGAACACATTTTAAAGCTTTAAATAATGTGTTGTTATTCTTTCAGATCACATTCGATCCAGTAAAAGTGCTAATAGAGGATATTTATCAGCTTGGGGCATAATATCTCTTATTATGTTAGTTATAGTAGGTACTGTATTAGTGTATTATTTGTCAATATTTTATCCTTTGGTTTGTGCAGAACGAGGGAAGTATGATGTGATGGAAATGACGACGGTTTAGCGATATGTAGTAACTTATGAAAATTATTAACAAAACTGAACTGCCAAAAAAATATAATCTTCAATTTTTGATAAGATTTCGATCCCACCATGACATAGATTTTTTTAAAATTAAGAGTAGGTAAAAATAATCTGAACTTAAAGTTACAGTGAAATTTCTTTTAAATAGTGAACACCTCCAATGACATTTTTTTCTCATGACTGACAAACATTGTGAAAGAATTATTTTATTTCTTTAATGTTTTCAAAGCTAACAAACTCAAAAATGGACGGGACACTGAAAACAATGCTTCTGCTTTGCTAAATCTTCCAAATAATAGACAGTCTGGAAATAAAAATATTAGTTCCCAGTGATTTTAAAAGGTAAAATTTTAGGCAGTAGTGAAAAATTTGGAGATTATTTTTAGAATAACCTAGTATACTGACAAATCGTATAAAATATACTTTCTGCATTAGTATATCAATTGTGCATCCAATCCCTCTCCCAAATCGTAAGTTAAAATAACTAGTTTTGTTTTTTCGAAATCATAATTTTACAAATGCAATAGACAAATACGTGCCATTTCAGCGTAATGAAAAATTACCACATTAAAAAATCTGATGTAAAACTTTCTCTTACCCCCTGGTAATACAATTATTTATATATATAAAATGATAAACTTTCTTTAAACTTCAAATTGTGCTCATTGTCTTAATATAAATATAGAGATGGTATAATTTGTCTTAATACAAATACCAACTTACCAACCCAAGCAGGTAGGGAAGTGCATGTGGCGCCAGTTTCATTAAACCCACTCCATATCTGATATTTTATTCGTCATAGCATACATATTTCTGATATTCCTGATCGGTTTCTAATTTTCATCCATCATCAGAGTACAGTTATGAAGTTCGTATAGAGAGTTTACCTCAACTTAATGTTTCTGTTACTTACTACACTTGTATAAGTGTATCAAGACTTGGATAAAAAACCAAAACTGGTCAGAAATATGCATGTTATGGCGGATAAAATACCAGATATTGCCACCAATGCATACCCATCCCATATATTTGAAATTTAACGCCACAAATCTGTCTAAAAACAATTGTTTTTGGTAAAATGTTTCGAGTAAATGTGATTCGTTTTTATCTGTGAAGTAAGCGTTTCAGTCGAAAATTATTATAGCCATTTTCGAGAAAACTCATAAACCTATTCTGCAAAGTCGCACTTCCGATAAGCCAATTTTCTTCATATTTGGAATTTCATTAATGCTTCTAATGTATATTAATATTATATAGAGATTGAATTGAAGCAGTACTTTAGAAGAAAGCATAATGCTACTGTCCGTCACAACCCCCAAGAAAGATTTCCCGGGAAAATTTTCCAAATAAAAGTGTTAGATATTTATATGTGTAGATAGTATGTGGACTTTAAAGAAAATCGTTGGAGCGGTTTTCGAAAAATTCACGAAAAACAAAAAAAGTTCAGTAAAGGCACCCTTCAGGTTGATGAGTTTGCCCGAAATCTTCATGTCTGATGCGATGGTAATACCTAAACGAAATAACTTTATTTTTCCAACGCCGAGTATTTGAGTGGGTATTGAGTCATTTATTGGCGAGCAATCCAATAGAGAGTAGCCATTTGGGTAATACCAGGCTGCGCGATTTTGGACTACTCTTTGGCAACCGTTGTCAGTTGTTGGGAGGCAAGGGGCGCCAGGTGTAGGCGACTGACACCCCCTCCCCCTTAAACAGATACCAAAATTGACCTTCAACTTTTTGTTTTTGAGATATTCCATTAAACCATACAGACTATTCGATAAAAACATTTTTTTAGGGGGACCCCAAACATGTATTTCCGGTGAAACTTAATTTTGTAAATCTCACACAATCGCAGTGCTTTCTACTACCAGGAGTAAGAGAAAGTAAACAGGTACAAAAAATGGGATGAGGGAAAAATCAGTGATAGTTTCTCGATGGTAAGAAGGTAAACAGTAAATATGTAAAATTTGATAATTTCGGAATAAATATAGTAAAAACAAGTCCTCCAATTATTAAGTAATTATTGCATTTTAAAACCCTATCATTGAAAAACACGGCTAAAATTATGTCTCCTAACAATTGCTTAAATAATGTTTTAAAGACTGATATTTGCATTTAATTTTAAAAAGTAAATTTCATACTTCTGGACACTTTAGAAATAAAATTAATCTTAAGAATTTTTTTTCTTTATATTACTTTATTCTTTAAAAAACAAGCTTTCTTACTGTAAATAATTGGGCATTAATTTGTCATATTTAAGGAAAAAAGAAACGCAATGGCTCAAAGTTTTTAATAAAAGATGCTTTAAATTTAAATGCTATTTTTTGTTTAATTTTCTATTTATTTATATAATAAAAACTATACTTAAAGCTTCTGCTAATTTCTTTATATGTACTTAGTTAAGTTTAATTTCTGGTCAAGATTTTTGTGTTTAATTTTTTAATTAAAATACGCCATTGTTGAGTATATGAGTAGTACATAAGTTATTTTTATCATGTTTTTTTTTTTTCATATAATTTTACTTAAAACATTGAATGCTTTAAAAATGGCATAATTTCACTGCTTTTCTGAAGCTTCTATTTTGCTTCTCTTTGTACATTTAGCTACATATTTTATATGAAGATTTAGAAAGAGTCCAAATAAAATTTTGTCAAAAAATTTAATAACAAAATTTTGTGCATGCAAATAAAAGACATAGACCATTATAAATGAAAACCTTTAGTGATAAAAAAAAAATGGCAAAAAGGTTGTACTTAACGACAATAATTTTTTATATTTAAATATTTTTATATATAAAATAAAAGTTTTATATCTAAAATGTTTGTGACTTTTTTAATACTCCTGTTGTAAATAATGAATTCATGTTAAAATAAAATTTGATATGACTTTTTGCTAAGATTTGGTACATTTTTGAAGTATTACTTTTTTATTTTTATTAATTTGTTTAGAGAGAGAAAATTTTGAAAAATAAACCAATTGAATTATTTGAGAGATCGATTGTAATCGATAGCTGGGAAGGTCCCATTGTAATAGTGAAATTTTAATTTCCAGGGAAATTGCAAAATATTATATAAACGCAAAGGTTAATGAACTCTGTAAAAAGGTAAATTCAGACGCACATGCGCACACTTGCTCGCAAAGGTCAGTGAACGATGAACAGTGTTGACAAGGGGTGGGAAGAGAACCTGGGGTACATGGGGCAGAGCCTCTTTTTAAGTTCCAGGGAATGATATGGAAGAAGAAGTAGAGAGTTGGTTAAGTATCTGACGAAATCTACTCCTTCCAAGTTACTAACTGGCTATGTGGTTTAGCGTCATCGACTTGGATGATCAATGTTGGAAGTTCAATTTTTCTGACTTAAGGAAAAAAATCATTTTTAGTACCTCTTCGTCTACAGGAGAGGCAAGTACAGGAAACATCTGAAGGAGTAGAGGAGTTTAGTTCCGGTATGTGGTCGAGGACTCACCACAATGAGTGGAGTGGAGTTCCGGTCCCAAAGTTCCCTATAATATTGTACCTACTTGGAACATTCCTTCAACACATTAGATGACTTAAGTATATTGAGATTTAGTAATATATCAATATCCTCAGCTTTATGAATGCAAATCTTGAATCTCAGGCAAATTAGGGTTTATGAACTCCATTTTCAGAAAGAACCATTTCAATTATTTTCAACTTACTAAACGAAGAGTTACACTTTATACATATATACTTATTCAATCAAAAACCTCTTAAGCTTTTTTGCTACCAGTAAATATGAATAAAAAAAAGTTGAAACTTATAAGATCCTATTCAATAAATAGGTACTAATCGCTCACTGGAAATCTTAAACTGAACATTCCAATTTTTTATTGGAATGGATCAGAGATAAATTAATAAAAGACAAATACAAAAAATATGCGTTATATATTAAGGTACATTAAGTGTGATTCGTTACTATCAGCTGGCACTTTCGTGTGTTTTTTTCAAACATATATTAGCCCTATGATTTTAGCCGACTTAGTATGCTTCATTACTTTGGTTTGATCTATCGTCAGAGAAAGGTGTTCAACCAATTCGTCTAGGAAGATTACTTCAACCAGATATTTATATCACGCGTTATCCTGGTTGATTGTATGTAGAAAATTATAAGGACATGGAAGGTTAGAAGTATCACACTTCGCAGGATCATTGCTTTACATTGTTCATTACCGGTATTGTTGATAATGTAATGCGCTTCTGTTTCCGATGACTAATTCATATATATTTTTTCTTAATTACATTTTTTAATAATATCCGGATGCCATGAACCTTCAAAATAATTTAACTTCCCTATTTGGTGCGAAATTAATGGCATAAGACCAAATATTAATAAATGCTTGTTTAATTATTTGGAAATGGAAATGGTATTCAAACACATATAGTACACCCAACTGCAACGCTTGCTATATAGATGAATCCAAACACTTTACAAAAAAAACATGAATTAGACATTATTAACAAAAATACTGACAGCACCGCTCTCTCTAAACATGTTCTGACTTCCAATCATGCCATCGATTTCTAACCCTTCCATTTTAACCACTTACCCCAACCATTCAAAACGTCTTCTATCCGAATCCTTACAAATTCACCTCCATCGGAATTCTATCAATTTAAAAAAAAACAAAGAAATCATAACTTCAACTTACAACAATAATTTTCTAACCCTAAAAAAAGATACTCGCCATGTTTTTCCAATTTTGAAATTGCCGCGCCCAACTACAAACATTTCTCTTATCCCTCCCACCTTTTAGCAGTTGTTTAAATTTTTAAAAAAATGCTCTCTCTTTTGAATCTCAACGTTTACTCCTCTCCTACTCTAAAGGTATCTTTATCTGTTTTATTTCCTCTTATTGTTAATATCATTTTATTTAATTTACTGTCACTTCTGTTTAATAATTTCTTCTGTTAATTTTCATTAATTTAATTTTTTGTTTTTTGATATAAATCTATACACTTTTTCATAACTACAATACTTTACAATCATGTATTTTCTCCAATAAATTTTACAGAGCTCCTGAAGAAGGGCACCAATGGTACCTGAAACGTTCCGAATGATACCCGAAGTAAAATTTCTCTGGCCACAAATTTTGTAGAGAGTTAAAACTAAATGAAGAAACAACATATATTATCATTTTTTCTCTGTTCTTGGTATTTTTTGGTACGTTTAACTTATACCAGTCAACTTTCTTGTGTTCTTATTCGCCCAATATACATACTGTAACAAATTATGAAATACAAGGCAGCAACTGTTTTACAGAGTGTCTGTTAGTCTTGTTCACATCTTTGCAAAAGAAACAGAATACATTGGAGAAGCTTTGCTACTTTCCATTAGAGATAAACAGTCTTCTTGGGTTGTACATATCGGTTGCTTCGTAAAAATATCCAATATAATAGTTATACATTGTAACTTCTAGAATAGTCATGTTCTTTGGCAGAAGAGACGAAAATGTTTTTTTTAAATATTGTATCCGGACAATTTATAAAATCTATAATATGGTTACCGATTTTCTTATTAACGCCAGGACTATATATACTTTAACATAATTATATATCTCTTTTTTACCATTAATTTCCCCACCCTGATAGCCACTATATGTAAAGTACATTAAATGTATTAAACATATATACTTTAAACTAATTATATGTCTTTTAAACTTAACCCCCCACACACAAACACACACGCACCAATATGTATCCAAAAATATTAAATTAAAAGTCCAATAATACTAATCTTACAATAAATATTACAAAAAATGTGTTAAATAATAAATACAAAAGTGACGTAATGAACGCGCGCGCATTTGATCAACGCCAACATTGTTCTTCATAATAGAACCGATGGTTTAATGGTTAGCATTATGTGCTAATAACCCCGAGAACACTACCTAGTTCGAAGAGAAGGGATTAGCTCAATGGTTAGCGCACTGGACTCTTACGCGGAGGACCCGGGTTCCAGTCTAGCTGTGCTGCCCTTAGATTTTTTCTTCCCAGGAGCCCCTATAGCTCACTGTCCGGAGGCCGGCAGTGCACTGAGAAGGCTCCGGGCGCCAATGACCATAGATGTTGACGCGCCTTGAATTAAAAAAAAAATCTGGTGTGATACACTCTCACAACTTTTTCTCTTACTCCACTTTTCAAAATTGCGATTGACAAATTTTGTGGTTAGTATCTCAAATTTAGTGAAATTCCTCTGTGTTTTTATGGAGAAATTCGCAAAAATTGAAAAATACTTCCTAGTAAAAACGCACTTCCGGTCATCCGATTTTTTCAAACTCGGAATTACAACATATTTAATTCTAATTAATATTATTTAGATGATAGAATTGTGTAATAAACTGAAATAGCACTTCGGAGGAAACCTTACCCCACCCCTCCCCCAAAAGTACCCTTAAATAAATTTTTCCGGAGAAATATTTCAAATTAAAGTTGTAGCTCTTTGTATGTGTAGTTGATATAACAAGCTTCAAGAAAATCGTTGGCGCCATTTTTGAGAAAATTGCAAAAAAGTGGTGATTCCGGTTGAGAAATTTTGACAGAAAACCTACTGTCGGATCCCATGATGATACTAAACGGAATATCAAGTTTGAACTTTCTACGGTTTTTCGTTTTTGAGCTATGTTGGTCACATACATATATACACACAGATCATTTTATAAAAGATTTTATGTTTTTTTTTATTAAAATAATATGGAGTGCTCTCTGTCAAGATCAATATGATGACGTCATGGGAGTGCGCTCGGTTAAGACCAATGATGACGTATGGCGGTTTGCTCTGTCAAGCAAATCTACTAACATTGCCAAATGCGCCAACTCTCCTTTCTTCCCTACTTGTTATCAATATTGTTTCTTTTTGATGTACTGAGAAATCATATTGATTGCCCCAATAATCTAAGTACAAGTACTTTTCATGTTCCCACTAGTATCAACCACGGAACCAATAATCTAGTTGTAAAATTTTACAAATATAAATTACCGCTTTCAGTCCGCAATACCACGTTTTCTAAGATGTATATTAATTTATTTATAGATTTAAATATATTTGAATTTTCAAGAGTTACTGCCAAAAAAGAAAAAATGTAATAAAAAAATATTCTTAAATAAAATGTTATTTAAAAAATCTATGTGTTTATTAATTCATTGTTCTATGTTTTATTTTTAACTTTAAGGACCGCAATTTAAATTTAATTGCTTTTCTTATTTCATTTGTCTATTTTTTATTTTACTTTATTCATTTTGAAATTAAATCTATGTACATATTTTATTATTTTATTTTGTCTACAGAGTATCTACAACCTATTATAAAATATATTTTTTTTTATTCAGGCATTTATTTTTTAATGTAAATATGTTCATGGGTTTTTAGTCTGAATATTAATATAAATAAATAAATGTCAGAGACATTATCCGTGGTAGCCTGCTTCATTTTGTGGTCATCGACCGGTTTCGGGCGTTCGCCCATCTTCAGGATGCGTTTTTCAGACAGTGTGACAACACAGACTTGCACAGAGCAAATTTTGTTTACCACTCCACTTAAATAAAATGTTATTTAAAAAATCTATGCGTTTATTAATTCATTGTTCTATGTTTTATTTTTAACTTTAAGGACCGCAATTTAAATTTAATTGCGTGTGTGTAAATTTACACAGTGTAAACAAAATTTTTAAAATGATTAAACAAATTATTGAAACAAAGAGATTTACATGGAAAATTAAGATTTATTCATTGTATTTATTCAATGGAGGGCATCAGAGACATTTTCCGTGGTAGCCTGCTTCATTTTGTGGTCATCGACCGGTTTCGGGCGTTCGCCCATCTTCATGATGCGATTTTCAGACAGTATGACAACACAGACTAGAAATTCTGACCGCTTTCGGATTTGCATCCATCGTAAGGTTTACAATCAATTCGTGTAGAGAGATGACTTCAACTATGTGTTCATATAACAAACGACACTGTTTCGTCATATAAACTTATAGTTGAAGTCATCTCTCTCTATACGAATTGATTGTAAACCTTAAATTAACGATGATGAAAATCCGAAACCGGTCAGAACCAAAACATTGAAGCATGTACTGTGATGGATAAAAATCATAGAAATGAATCAACTCTTAGAAAAATCTGCAGAATACAATTTAAAAATATATTTAGGCTTTATTGATTTGGTTAAAATATTTGATAGTTGGCAGCACTAAAATATCATCAAAGCATTTATTTATTTGTTGTGGTGGTTGGTTCCGCAGAGCTGGAAAGCATCAGAGACATTATCCGTGGTAGCCTGCTTCATTTTGTGGTCATCGACCGGTTTCGGGCGTTCGCCCATCTTCATGATGCGTTTTTCAGACAGTGTGACAACACAGACTTGCACAGAGCAAATTTTGTTTACACTTCGTAAATTTACACACACGCAATTAAATTTAAATTGCGGTCCTTAAAGTTAAAAATAAAACATAGAACAATGAATTAATAAACGCATAGATTTTTTAAATAACATTTTATTTAAGTGGAGTGGTAAACAAAATTTGCTCTGTGCAAGTCTGTGCTGTCACACTGTCTGAAAAACGCATCATGAAGATGGGCGAACGCCCGAAACCGGTCGATGACCACAAAATGAAGCAGGCTACCACGGATAATGTCTCTGATGCTTTCCAGCTCTGCGGAACCAACCACCACAACAAATAAATAAATGCTTTGATGATATTTTAGTGCTGCCAACTATCAAATATTTTAACCAAATCAATAAAGCCTAAATATATTTTTAAATTGTATTCTGCAGATTTTTCTAAGAGTTGATTCATTTCTATGATTTTTATCCATCACAGTACATGCTTCAATGTTTTGGTTCTGACCGGTTTCGGATTTTCATCATCGTTAATTTAAGGTTTACAATCAATTCGTATAGAGAGAGATGACTTCAACTATATGTTTATATGACGAAACAGTGTCGTTTGTTATATGAACACATAGTTGAAGTCATCTCTCTACACGAATTGATTGTAAACCTTACGATGGATGCAAATCCGAAAGCGGTCAGAATTTCTAGTCTGTGTTGTCATACTGTCTGAAAATCGCATCATGAAGATGGGCGAACGCCCGAAACCGGTCGATGACCACAAAATGAAGCAGGCTACCACGGAAAATGTCTCTGATGCCCTCCATTGAATAAATACAATGAATAAATCTTAATTTTCCATGTAAATCTCTTTGTTTCAATAATTTGTTTAATCATTTTCACACTAAGTTCCCTTATGTCACTTTTGTATTGTATTTCTGATAGAATTGTTTATTTATTCATTTAATAAATCAATAAATACAATGAATACACTACGTTCCCTTATGTCACTTTTGTATTGTATTTGTGATAGAATTGTTTATTTATTCATTTAATAGTTAATTGTTTTTCTTTCATTTATGTATGGCTCTATTTAAGTTTCTTGTCTGTCCGTCTGTTTTATCCATTCCAATGGATAAAATCATAGGTATAGTTTTTATAAAGGGTCGCCATTCCTTGCCTTGAGGTAGCCATTTCGTTACGAAGCCTGCTACAACGGATAAAATCGTAGGTATTATCCAGCACCAAGAACCCAACAACATAATAAAACAATTGATTAATTGTCTGACATGATCTTACTGAATATTTTTTATTTTTAAAGTCTTTTGCTCTGTTGATAAGTAGTGTTCCATTTGTGAAAATAAATGTCTAGTATTTTATCGGTCATAGCATGCATATTTCTTTTATTCCTGACCGGTTTCGGATTTTCATCTATCGTCACAGTAAATTTATAAAGTTCGTGCAGAGAGTTTGCTTCAATGGAATGTTTCTATTACACTCGACACTTGTTGGTTTTTTATCAAACCAATCAAAGTGTTGAGTGCAACAGAAACATTGCGTTGAATTGCTCTCTCCACGAACTTAATAAATTTACTCTAACGATGGATGAAAATCCGAAACCGGTCAGGAATAAAAGAAATATTCAGGCTACAACAGATAAAATACCAGATGTTATCCAGCATTGCGGACCCATCCGCATATTCAAAATAAATAAATGTATTTAATTAATAAATTTACATATAAAGGGACTCAGAGTAAGACGTCTGTAATTCTTTATGTTAGTTATACTCCCTTACTTATACTAGAAGAATAATCCTATTGTTTTCCTGGTTATAATAATATCTGGCTCGTCTTTTAGAATTTCATTAAAGATAATGCTGAGCACAGCTGAAAGTTGTTCTTTAATTTTTTAATATTTCCTAGTAGTTGTCCCGGGGCGTTTTATTTAATTTTAATCTGTCAAATGATTTCTCTATTTTAGCTCTCATAATTTCTGGCACCATTTCACTTCACATTTCATTTATTTAATTTTCTTGTCTGTCCGTCATATCTTTCTGCCTCTCTCTTCTCTACTGAGACCATCCAGTGCTTACTTGTATTCAGTTCTTTCTTAATTTTCCATGTAAATCTCTTTGTTTCAATAATTTGTTTAATCATTTTCACACTACGTTCCCTTATGTCACTTTTGTATTGTATTTGTGATAGAATTGTTTATTTAAGAATGTTCATTCTATCTGGGTTATCAAGACATTTCCTTCATTTTCACAGTTTTTCTTTGTAGTAGTTATGCCCCTTTTGGTAATCTTCATCTATTATCCTATCTAAAAAAAGGTGCTTGTTTTATGTTGTTTGCTCAAAGCTAGCGAGACCAAACATTTCACCAACTTCCAAATCTAAATTTACCTGTAATTGAACCTTCACCGTCTAATCTTTCGCCTGTCATTTATATGCCCATCACCACAATAACATTTCTACTTTTTTTATAGTCAATATCATTACTTCTAGTTTTGCATGAAACACTTATTTTATTCGTAGAGCTGCTTACATCATAATAAATCTATTAAAAAAAAAAATGCAGACGTTATTTCTCAAGAGAAATGTTAAGTTGAAATAACTTTCTATTAATTTTGAACACATTTGAACTATTGAATGCTTTTTATATAATCTAAAGATAGATAGTTTTGCAGATCTAGTGTGGCAGCAATTTTATTTCATTTTATATACTGGTTTTCAAATCGTCTGGCCTAAAAATTATAATGAGATGTTTATACGGCAATGGCCATTACCGTTTAAACATCTCATTACATTTTATATACTATTTAATTTTAATTTATTTTCCATAGGAACAGTATGAAATGTATCATTAATGTTGGCCGACAAACAAAACCATATTTTTCGTTGAAGTAAAGTAATTCTTATGAAATATTTCTCAGAAACACAACTTTGAAAATGACCAAGAATAAAAATGGACTGAGATTGGAAAACTTTGAAAATAAATTTAATTATCTATCAAATATAATTCAGGAAATTCTTTTATATTTATATAAATATTATTAATAAATGTTTCGTATTGTATGCTAATTTATATCTGTTAAATCTTAGTAAGATGTATATGTTTGAAATAAATATGACCTATTTAGGATAATTATTTATTAAAAAAATATTTTATAGTTTTTTTATTGTAAATAGAATATTTATTAATGTAATAGATATATTATTTAGCAATTTGTGTTATTATTTTATCTATCCTGATGAATGTCCATATTGCTGTGCATGTCTCTTTAACTAAGATTAAAACTTAGTTTTTGTGTAAAAATATTCGACATAGTATGTTATCGTATTTATAGTTTTTTTTACTGGTTTTAGGTAAAGAAGTAATACGGAGGTGGACAATCTGCGAGACTCCTTTGTCAAGTCGAAGAGGAAAATTAAAGTAAACTAAAAAAGCGGCAAAAAAAAGTATGTATTTTCTGACCTTGCAGTTTTTGAATAAACTACTGTGCTTGGGAGACGGAGGATAGTATTCAATCTGGTTAATGAAATGGAATAGCTGGATAATGTAATAACACAGGTCTCCATTGAAGATTGTGAATATACTTCTAATTCATATGGGACTAATATCACACCCTAAAAAATACCTCACTCCAAGAACCAGTGTAACTGTCGTAGTAGAGAGTAGAAGCAGCATTAGTGGTGTGGAGCTCTCGAATAGTAGCGAAGCAAGCGGTGCGTTGGTCAGACAGGAGATGGTCTGATAGTAGGTCAGAGCGAGGACTGGAGTACAGCTGCATAAAATTACACGTTCTACGAATTACTAGCCGCTATAGTAATACTGGTATATTACTGCAACATCAATTGGAGCACCATACTCGGTCATAGCCCAGGCGAGAGGGATGAAGGCAAAAGGAGACGAGAGAGGCATGTTGAATTACTAACTGTAACTATGAACTAATTGTGGGCTGAATTAAAAGGAGCTGAATGCCTAGTATACCTTGATGATATTGTTGTCTTTGGAGCAACGATATAACAACATTGTGAGCGGCTAGATCGAGTCCTTGCTCTACTGGGGTCGTCTAACCTTAAGGTGAAGCAAGAAAAATGTGGGTTCGCCCATTCCAAAGTACACTATCTAGGCCATATTGTACTACGCCAGACCCTGGAAAAATTTCAGCAGTAATATCGTTCCCAGATTAAAAAACATGGAAGATTAGAGGATTTTTAGAACCAAGGGAATTATAGGCGATTTATTCGCAATTTTGAATGGCTCGGTCGCTAACAGTTGTTCGAAATGGCGTTCGATTTAAGTAAGGAAAGATGCAGGTTGTAGCTTTCAACCAACTTAAAGAAGCACTTTGTTCAATGCTGTTTTAGCATATCCGGATTTCAAGAACCCATTCATTCTTGCCACCGACGCTTCTGGAGTAGCGCTTGGGGCTGTCCTTTCACAGAATCAGGAGGGACGAGAGAGACCAATTGCATACGCGAGCCGCCAGTTGAGCCCAGCGATGCTCGGCAGCCGAACAGGATTTGTAGGCAGGAGCTGTAGGCCATTATTTGGGCCACGTCGCTCTTTAGATGCTACTTATTAGGGAGAAAGTTCTCCCTAATTACTGATCATGCAGTACCTTATGCTGCATCCTAAAGATCCGTCCGCTCTGCTAACGCACTGGTCACTCAGACTGGCCGAATTTAATTATGCCGTAGTCCATCGTTCTGGACAAAATCATAGGAATGCTGATGCATCGAGTCGTTCAGTAGATAGTTGGAAGAGCAAGCCAAATCGATTGAAAACTTGGATTAGTTCAAGATAGGGATTTGTGGTGTAACAAAGTGCGCTAATCTCATACAGAAGAGCAAAGTAGGGAAGTGTCAGAGGGAAGCCAGAGTTTGGGGAGAGAGTAGAAGAAATTCCGAAGATGACAACTGATATTGTGCTTAATAGCGACTTCAGGAAAAGACAGACAGAAGTATCACCGGAATGGCCAGAAGCAAACCCCTAAATCGAGGGTGAAAATGCGGAGGAAATTGAAGGGAAGTAGTGAGATATCGTGGTTCCTGATCTCTCTTGGTTACAGAAATTACAGAAAACTGATCATATTACCGTCTAAGAAATCGCGACCAGTCGCCACCTACGCGAATCCCTACTTCGGTCAGGAACAACACACGGCCTCGGATAAGAGAAATACCGGAGATCAGCACCTGCTGGAAGCAGAATCAACTCTGGAGAGGATAACACCACATACAAAAATCGAACCCAATCACTGGGCAGAAGATAAGTGAGGTCCTTAAGAGGATTCACTCTTGGAAAAAGGGGGATTAAGTAACGTATCGTAGTAGAGAGAAGTAGTGGTGGGAAGTTACCGCATAGTAGCGGAGTGGGACAAGCGGTTCGATGGTCTGTCAGTGTAGGCCACAGCTGGGTTTGGAGTGCAGTTGCATAAAATTTGTACGTTCTACATATTACTAGCCGCAACAGTAATACCGTATACTACTGCAACATTGGAGCACCATATTCGGTCCGAGCCCAGGTGAGAGGGCTGTAGGCAAAAGGAGAGGAGAGAGGTATGTGGAATTACTAACTGTGACCATTTAAGAAAGAAAGAGACTAAGTGAAAAGAGCTAGTGTTATTTCCTTAAGTGTTTAAATTCTATCTGTTTGTAAATAGAAGGAAATTTTAGGTTAGAATTTAATTTAATTTTAATTTAGTAGAACTCAACATTATTATTAATTTCATCAATAAATATGTATGTCCTTTGTACTTACTGCATTGAAGCTAACAGTTTTTCAATTTATATGATTTTTATCACTCTCTTAAATTAGATTGTTATAGGGGATTATTGCACTGTGACCTAAACGATCTATTGTGCCCCCCGGAGCCTTCTCAGTGCACTGCCGGCCTCCGACCAGCGTTCTCTAGCTATAGTCAACACTGCCCATCACCGGATAGCGAGCTGTAGAGGCTCCCAGGAAAAGAAAATCTAAGGGAGCATGCTGGATTCGAACACGGGACCTCCGCTTGCTAGTCCAGTGCGCTACCACAGAGCTAATTCCTTCCTTCACCCTCGGCTTACGCCAATTAACCAGGGCCGGAGACCCTAGTTTGTGTACTGTTTGTCCTTGCGTGTAAAGAGTAGAGTGTATGTAGTTTAAGTGTATTGTGCACTATTCTGACGAAGTACATGGAGTACTGAGTTGGGGTAACCAATGAGGGTCGCTACTCCCCAAGTAACTGCATGCAGCAGATCCCCTTGCGGGCATATCATTCCCTTACAGCAGGAAACATAAAAAAAAAGATTAAGTCGATAATAAGGGTCTTAAAAGCTCTAGAAGCAGACAAACCATGTAGCAAAATGTCATTTTTACATAGTCACGTGCCTCATTTGGACACGATCGATGAACACGATTACCTTCAATTCCAACTGGGAGTCTTAAAGTGATAGAAACTATAAATGAAAGAAAGAAGGGAATGTTAGATCACCACAATACTCAGCTCTCATGCCCTCTCACCATCAATTTCAGACTCTCCTCCAGCTATGTCTAATTCAACTTTATCTCAACCCAATAAGTATTTAACCACCCACCATTTTTTTCCTTCTCAAATCCCTACTACTGACTAGTCTGCCTCGTACAGTTCCCATCAACAGGAAACTGAATATCAAGCACCACGATTGTGTGAGACACCATCCATCAGTAATAATGAACGCACACGGTCAACAACGCAGTACTACCAATATTGGCAGTCCGGCTACAAATTCTGTAGAATCTTCAATTGCTGATACTATTGACTTTTCTCCCCCATTACATTAATCGGAATCAGCATGTAAACAGCAAATAAATAAATGCTACTGATTTTTATGTATTTACTCACCTCGTGATAGCCAGCATTTCAACAGGTTATAAGCAATTTCGTTATTGTGTGTTTTGACTGTGACGACATATCACTAAGTTTACCATATATTCGTCAAAGGAGGTAATAGACATCCGGAAATAGATAAAAAATTTATTTTCGCCCTTAATCAGGTCTTCAAAGAGTGTGTAAAATAATCCTACCTCCTCTCTCCTCTGATTTATACGTTGTACCCCCCCCCCAAATGGACGATTTCGTCTTAACTCTCTTTCGGCGACGATGAAACAACCACAAAGCAATTATTTGTTCACGATTCATTACAACACTTGTATGACATTGACAAATGAAGTGAAAATATTACTGCAAAAAAAACGTGCAATACGAAAACAAGGTCACGATAAAAAGCCGTACGGTTTTTTAACGTAGGATTGCAGAACAAGCCAGAAACTAAATTCTAAAAGGTATTAACAAGTTGACTGACAAGAGAATGATTTAGGATACATACTACATAGCTCCACAGTGCCGTGGACATATGCCATAAATACACCGGAGTTTGAAGATATTAAGGTAAGTTTATGTTTAAGAAGTACGTATGGTACAGATTTTAAATGTTAGATTGATACTAGTGGATTAAACGTCTATGAGTAGCACGAAAAAAATATGTACATGCAATAAAAAATGTGGCTTCTTTATAGTCACATCATGAACGTCAAACACACATTCTAAAAAAACAATGGTTTTTACCATCTTAATCTTTACACCCTCCAAAAACCTGCTTGTTTTTCCTTATGGCAAGCTGACGCCCAAGTTTACCATTATTTTTCTGTCCTTCTTCCCTTTTTGTCAAATAACTAAGATGTTTCAGAAGAAGAAGAGTAACTCATTAAGTGGACAGAATCAACACCAGTTTGAACTTGCTCATCATGTATCGAGAAATATTCACGTGGCAGTGATAGAAGAAATGTATCTTCACGCCGCGTATCTTGTATCTACATGTTCCTTTTTCCCGCGTAGTAGTAAATACAGAAATAACAGCAAAATAATTATTAAACTAGAATCGACATTAATTGTGAATGTTTGCTACGTATTAATTTTAAAACAACAATGACGTGGCTTAAATTGGCTATTGATTAATCTGTATGGCAGACACCGTGTTAATGGCCACAGCTCAGAAATAATTTCTAACAAAAGAGCCTTAAATCGTTAACCAGTGTATTACTCATCATTTTATAAGAGAAATTTTTTAAAGACGGCCCTCTTAATTAAGATTACTTATAAGTAAATGGAAGTTATTATCACATATACATATCATTATTACATATACATATCTGTAAATCTTGAAGAGACTATCTATGAATAAAAAAGAAAAATGAAAAAATATTAACAACTGGAAAATAATACAATTTTTATTTTCTTTTTACATACAAAAATTTCATTTAATACACATTTAATTGTTTAAGAAAGATCACTGGAGGCTAATGAATTAACCTTATGTAGTAAATATTTACCATCAAAATTACAAAAGAGTTAAATTTTATTTCTCATTCAACCAACAGCGCTCTTTCTTAAAAAGGTCCAAAACTGGCACTTGCAAGATTTACATCTTAATTACAGCAATATTTTTATATAAATTCGCAAATTTTAGTACCTTCGAATATAACATAAGAATTTAAAAAAAAGACTAGTTTCATCTTTATTTTATTGTTGCTATGTAATGTTGTTTTGACAATTAGTAAAGGAATAATAAATTTGCATTGGGTTTTAACATTTTTAAAACTTATTTTGCTTTTTAACTATATTAATCCACTTTGGATATTCTACTTGAGATATTACATTTAAATACTTACTTTGAGACAACAATATAACGCTGTAGTGATGTATATAAATAATTAAAAGTTCAGTCTTCGTACTCTGGGTAAATTTCCGGGGGCCTATATGTTTGCACACAAATTTTTTTTAGGGGGGGCCACTTTCTGAAATATTAAAAAAAAAAAATATGGACATTTACAAAATTTTAGGGCAAGAGGTACAGAGTACAGGAATGTTTATTTGTTCAAAATTATAATTCGTCCTTTATATCGTCTAAATCTACATCGGATAGATCAATATCATCATCCTGAGGTGGGACACCATCTTTACCGTCCCATGGTTCACAGGCTATAATTTTAGGCAGTGTAGCACCTTTTAATGGTGCAGTATTTCCACGTCCATAAGATAAATCTCTGTGAACAAATAAAACAAAATGAGGAAAAAAAATGGTACAAAAAATCTTTTACAATAAAAGTACAAAGCTACTTAATATTTATTAACCTTAAAAATTCATTAATTCCGTCACTAGAGAAGGATCCTCTTAATAAAGAATATTTCATTTTCTTTGCGTTAAGTACAGCCATTGCCGGGTAACCAAAGCCTCCGATTTCTAGAGCTGTTTCCAATTCAGGTTGTGCTCCTGCTTCAGACCAAACCCATCTAAAATTTAATTTAATTAAATTATAACTTTAATTACTTACAGGCATACAAAGGAAGTAGTAAACTGCTACTGAGTCAAGTTTCGAATCTAAGTTTCAGAGGAAGTACTTGGTAATAATACATGATTTTTTTGTTTGTAATAATAGTCCATATGTGCATATAAACAAAATACTTCAAAAAATGAGTATTCTCCTAAGACGATTTCAGTCAAAATCCACCAAAGGGGAAATGCGTTTTTATATACTTTTTTCCGTGTTGAAAAACGATTGCAAACGATATTCTTTAAATTCCGCGTGCAAACACATATAGATTTATAACTTTTGTTTAAGATAACGTTCCAAGAAAATTGATTTTTTGTGAGATTCAAAAGAAAGGAAGAATGCTAGTTATCCTAGAGTTACTATTTCAGAATTATTTACGTTCCACTACTAACTTTATAATTCAGAGGGGAATTAAATATATTTTAAAAAATTTTTGTGTGAAAGAATCACACAACTTTCTCTTACTTCAGTTTACATAGATTTAAGAGACAAATTTTCTTCAATCTTATAGTTTTTACTAAATGTTCCTTCAATTTTATATCAATTGGAGAATCTAAATTAATAAAATGACTTTTTTGAAGAAACCATAATACATACACCCACTTCCCCAAAATCTTCTGAACTTTCTAGGAAAAAGTTCCCAACGAAAGTGATAGGTCTCTGCAACGTTGTTAATGAAATCCGTCGGTGTTTTTTAAGGATCAAAGCGTAGAAATAACTTCAGTAAAAGCGCACTTCCGGTGGATCAGCTCTTCCAGCTCGGAATACTGGCAACATATATTCTTTTTTATTATTTAGATGATACAATTATATAATAAACTGAAATAGCACGTTACAGAAAAATATAATCCCAAACCTCCATTAAATGAATTTCACCATAGAAATGTTTCAAATAAAAGTTGTAGTTCTCTATATAAAAAGTTTAAAAAACATTCTTTGGAGCCGTTTTCGAGATAATCGCAAAAAAAAGAAGAAGAAAAATCCATTCAGTAAAGTGGTACTTCCGGTTGAGGAATTTCGACAGTTAAGTTCCTGTCGTATCCCACGATGATGCCCACGCGGAATGTCAATTTTGAAGTTTCTGCGATTTTCTGTTTTTGAGCTATACAGACAGTTTTCTAAAAACCACTTTTTTGGATTTAGAGGTCCTCAAAACGTGTATTTCCGGTGAAAAATCTATATCGAAAATTTGACGATACAATAATCCCTCTAACAGTAGTTAAAGAAAGTAAAAAATATCAAGCCTGAAGAAAACCGGTCAATGAAATTGCCAATTTTGAGAATGGGAGTTTTACGCATTTTTCTTGAAAACAGCTACAAAGGTTTTGCTAAAATACACTACACAGCTGCTATGTACTTTTACTATATGGAGTATTTTTCCAGAAAAAAAATTGTATGGTTTCTTTGGAAGAGAGAGACGACTAATTCGCTAATCAAGACAATTACGGTTCTACCATCTTAATGGGGTGTAGTATACCCTAGACTTTGCAACCGAACAGCTCTCCGTATCAGGAAATTTCTGACTGAATGAATAGATCAATTTATTATTATAAAGATTTAAAATATTATCCAAGATTACATACCCCCACATTTTCTTTTTGTATTTTTCACCCATCTCTTTCAATATATTAATGTAACTGCTTCTGCATTCTGATTGACAATCAAGGATGTGTGGTAATACTGAGATTACGCATAGAGGTTTGTCGCATGCGTCTTTCAATGTTTCCTCGTTTACTATCTGGAAATTAAAATATATATATCTCGCTAATGTTATTAAATTAGATAAACATTTGTTTAAAAAAAATCTCATCATTCAAGTTTTTCTCTAAATATTCATTCACAACAAAGCGATATTTCTTATAATTAGCTGCTACTCTAAAAACATATTTTATCTTACACTCTTGGATATATTACTTCGGCAGAAGGTTCGAACCTATAAATTTACTGATTTTTGAAATTAATCCCGATGTTGTTATAATTGTCTGGTGGAGACCGTGTGATCAGAATGAATGATATGGTAAAGTGATGTTTTCATACAGTTCTCGGTTGCTGTGCATATGGATACTGTTCAAGGTGCTCATACCTATCGCATATAATATAATAATAAAAGTTTTAAATGAATCGGGAGAATTGTCAGGTAACGGATAGTTTTAAGGAGACATAGAATTTTTGTTTTCAAGATATCTATGCCATATGCAATTGATTCTACAATGTTTTAATCATTCTTCAGGAATATGCATTTTTTGTTTAAAAAAAAAATTCAGGAATTCTACCTCCAGGAAATGACGTCTTGGGAAAACAATCTTCCAAATTCTGAATGTTCATAATAAATTATGGAAATAATGCAAAAAAAAAAATCTGGTGTGAAACATTCAAACGACTTTCTCTAAACTCCTCTTTATACAGTTATATATATAAAATGACAAATTTCCTTTAAATTTCAAATTTTCCTCACATGTCCTTAACATAAATATACAGGTGGTGGTGGTGGTTGGGGGGGGGGATGCCAACCTACCAACAGAGGCAGGTAAAGAATGATTACATTGTAGGAAGGCAATAATCAACAACTGATTTTCTCTTCAAATTTGGAATTCTATCAATGCTTCCGAAGTTTATTAATATTATGTAGGTTCTAAAACCATGTTTTATACTGAAATGCTACTTTAGAGGAAACCATAACGTTACTATTCCCGCAGAACCCCCCCCCCCAATCTATTTTTTCGGGTAAATGTTTCAAACAAAAGCAATAAGTATATTTGCAGATAGTATAAGAAGTTGACGCTGGAGCTGTTTTTGGGAAATCACGAAAAACTGGAAAAGAAAAAAAAACATTCAGTAAAGTTGCACTTCCGATTCATAGATTTTGCTCGAAACCTTCGTCTGATGCGGTGACAGTGTCTAGATGGAATACCAAATTGGAGCTTCCTGCAACTTTTCGTTTTTGAGATATTTTGTTCACGCGCACACACAAAACAGACCATTCGCTAAAAACATTTTTTCGTATTCAAGAGCCCCAAAACAAATATTTCCGGTGAAAACTCAATTTCAAAAATCTGGCACCATTGCAATACTTTCTCTTACTAGGAGTAAGAGAAACTAAAAAATATTTACCAAAAAACTCTTAGTTTTTAATCTAATTCTTCATATCAAGAAGATTTAATGAGAGTCTTACAGTTAACTACATTTAACTAATCCATGCTTATACCTGCCCAGATTTAATTTGATGTATTTAATTTTATGCTTAATTTCAAGTCTAGGAGATGACTTTAAAACAAATATTACCTCAAGAAAGAGTTTGGATTAAACTCAGTCTACGGTTAATTAGGAAAACTAGGCCTAAATAGAGTAATACTTTTTTCTAATGGTAAGGTCATTCCGGTCATACCGCTCTTACAGTAATTTGTTTAGGCCAAAATGCTATTTTTTCATAAAAGGATTCTGTGATATCAAATACAGCAGAAGAGGCAAAATGCCCGGAGGGCATTACATAAAATCCACAAGATGCTTTCTACAAACGTCATAAATAATCATGTCCGGTACCATTCTAAAATATTTAAACATTCCCGAGGCAAATTCGAAAGCATGACGTCAAACATTCTATAGAAGATCCCATTTGAATTTCCTTTCTTTTTTTTTGTAATTGTTAACATCCAATCCAGTTTGTTGTAAACTAGTAATTATTCTTTTAATGGAGTGGCTAATGGACGGGGATGGTGTAACTTCTGTGAGTCTTCTCTGCCCAGCATACATGGGACTTCCAGTATGACCTGGAATCCAGTGCAGAACAAGCCAGAAACTAAATTATATAACGTACTAGCAAGTTGACTGGCAAATGAATGATTTTGGATACATACTACATAGTTCCACTAGGTCGTGGAACTCCATAAATAACCGGAGTTTGAGGATATTAGGGTATGTTTATGTTAAAGAAGCACGTATGGTTTAGATTTTAAATGTTAGATTGATACTATTAAAGTAAACATCTATGAGTTTAGCACGAATAAAATATATGCATGCAAGAAAAATGTTTCTTCTTATTAGTAACATTATGGATGACAAATAAACATTCTAAAAAAAAACATCAATCTTTGCATCCTCCTTAAACCTGCTTTGTTTTCCTTATGGCAAGTCCTTCGTCCCTTTTTGTCAAATTTATTATACTTGTGTTTGTCGAATAACTAAGATGTATCAGAAGAAAAAAAAGAACCTCATAAGTGGACAGAATGTCCACCACTTTGAACTTGCTCATCATGTATCGAGAAAAATTTCATGTGGCAAGAAGGTGATCAAAAATGTATCTTGACGCCGCGTATCTTGAATCTAAGTGTTCCTTTTTCCCGCATAGTAGTAAATACGGAAATAACAGCAAAATAATTATTAAACTGGAATCAATATCAATTGTGAATGTTTGCTACGTATATTGGCCATTGATTATCAGTATGCAGACGCCGCTGTAATGGCCACAGCTCAGAAATCATTCTAACGAAATTCGCTATATTATTCATATTTTTGAATGATAAAATCCAAATCCGTCGGAAATTAAACTTTAGGCTTTATCTGAGCGCAATAGTAGAAGGTTGGTAAAAAAACACGATTTTCATTTATTAGAATAAAATAAAAGCAATTAACTTTTAACAAGATCAAGTGGATTTTCATCAAAAATTTTCCTTTTCCTCAATGTATTCTCACATTATTTAAAACCAAAGTTATAAGAACTGTCACTATAATGCAAAAAATTAACCTGTGCAATATCTGGAGCTGGCACATTTTCAGAAAGCTTATCCAATGCAAAATTAACAATATCAGAAGCAGTACGTCCACCCGGATAATCTTCGGCAGAACCTTTATCTTTTCTGCCAGGTGGAAAGAATTTTATAGTAGGATATCCTTGTACCCCATATTCACTTGCTTTTGACTGATGTACTGTAGCATCTAAAGCGCCTACTTTAACCTTGGACGAAGAAAAGAATCAAATTAGTTTAAATGAAAATGTTATTATGACGTGTATTTTTGTTCTTACATCAGTGAAGAAGAAAAAAACTACAAAATGTACCTTTCCTTTAAGCTCTGTGGCAGCCTGAGCCCAATGTGGTGCAAGATTCTTACAGTGGCCACACCAAGGAGCAAAAAATTCTACTAACCACATATCGTCAGAATTTAAGACAAGCTTGTCAAAATTTGCATCTGTCAATTCTATTACATCTTCAACATTACCCTAGAAAATACCAAACAAATAATAACTGTACTAAACTTGACTAATAACTAATACTAATAATTAATAACTAATACTAACAATTAATAACTAATACTAACCTTTCTTCCACCACTCGATTGTTTTACACCTAACTTCTCATTTATTCTATTTTTTAAAGAATTAATAGCAGCATCGGCCAAACCTTGTGCAGTCCTTGCCCCATTATAGTCCTCTGCTTTATTTTTGTTAGGACCAAAAATTTTAACGGTTGGGAAACCTCTTACTCCAAATCTTCCGGCCAATGTTTTTTGTTCATCAGCATTAACACCGCCAACTTTAATTACACCCTTTATGGTAAATAAAAAAGAAGATTTATATTTGACAAATTATCATAATTTATAGTAACTAAAAATAGATATTAATGACTTTTAAAGCTGTTGCTGCTTTAGAAAATTCTGGAACAAATTGCTGACAATGACCACACCAAGGTGCATAAAATTCTACAATCCAAATGTCATCACTTTTTGTTACAAGTTTGTCAAAATTATTTTCATTCAAATCAATGACGTCTGATGTCGTGGGATAAAGTGCAACTGAATGGTAGAACAACCCGACAAATACTGAAAAACAAAATACCGGTGAAATTAAGTAGATACTGTAGATTAAGTTTTTTTAATAATTTACGACTCTATAATGTACATTTAATTTTTTGGTAATTATTTACAGTTTCCATGTTTAAAGAAAAACTAAATACTTACAAATTGCGGTGTACAACAATTGAACCATTTTGCTTAAACTTTATACATGTAGGTAAAATTAATAAAATAAAATAATCCTTATTTAATACTTGTTAAGTCCAATTCAAAGAATTTTATCAAAGTTCTTTGGTAAAGAGTATTGTTTTGTCAACTTTAAACATCCACTAATTCACGGAGTTCAAAACTAACAAAATTGGCTACGGGAACCTGCTTCAGGATAAACAACACTTGCCACCTACAGGCTGGCTAATCGTGGTGAAATCTCATTGGCCATTATTTTTCTCTAGAACATTACGAACATTTAATGAACCATAAATAATTGTTTAGCAACTAATTATAAAAAAAAAATACAATTAAAAACCCTTGATTAAGAAGGCAAGCAAAATGTAAGAGATACAAAACGGTATTATATACCGTTCTTCAGCGCCAAATTTCAAGTACATAATTACCGATTATATTTAGGAAAAATTTATGAGTGAAGACTACACAACAACAAAGAAAAATGGAATTAGAATTGATAACAGCGGTTAGTAAATGTTAATTCATAACTTCGTAGTATACAATAATGCCTATTGATAACATAAGTATGACTAGTAGTATAAAACATTCAGATATGTATAAAGAAGTAATGTTAAAAATACTAATACAAGTATATATATATCATCAGCTCATATAAACATTTGTTAGCTATGATCAATGAATAGTAAGGTTGCTTGTAAATTCTCTATTGAGATCAGACAAGCTTTACAAACGGTCTTTCAACATTCAGCCTTTTTGTCTTCCTGAATACAACACATCGAAATTCTGCAGTTAACAATGTAATTATTTTGCTTTGCTTGTAAATTTTTTTAAATTTGCCTTCGACTTTACTGATGGAAGGTCTCTATTCTATAAACTTTCTAATTATTTTTACTCAAAATGCCCATTAAAAGTATAACAATGAAAGTATTCTGTATTGATCGCTAATGCAACACAAAATATTGTCATTTTATTGCAATGTTGTCCATTTATTTCTCTATGTACGAAAACTGTATTTTATAAGACGACTTCTCTATAGTTAGCAATTGATTAGATTGCTAATTCCAGAAAACGTAGTTCTATTAGTGAATGTAGGACCTTACAAGATATATTTATTGTGGCAACATAATTTTGAAATTTGAAAAGAGAAAGATTCATTCCTACGAGATTGTATTAAAGAGTTGTGCAGTTAGCGTTTTGGCGTACATTATTTACTAGCCTACATTCTGGAAAAAATAAAGCAAAAAAAGTTATTATCTCACATTTATTGACATTAAGAAACCACATGCCAGTCTCATTAAGGAGATGCTCAGGGGATTATGGGTCTAATGGTATCCCAACTTCAAAGGAATTCCTAGTATTTTTAATGTTATTAAAACGAATTCATTAAAAAAAATAATGCTGTTCATTTTGAGGTTCTCTTCCCTATCCAGTATAGAAATTACCAAAAATTTTTTGTAATTGATTCTTCACTTACGTTAGGGAGAAACGTCTCGCGTATGATGTCTTGATAGTACCACCAATTTTATTAGAAAATATAAAAAGGAAATTATTCATTATTTAAAGAAGATGGTGGTTGCCAGGTGCCAAAGAAGAAATCTTTTCTAAAATTAAAAAGTTTTCTTCGTGTCTACCAATCACTGTTTTACTTGCCATATTAATAACGACCAACTTGAATTATTGTTTATATTGATCGTTTATTTTACTGGATTGGACAAATTAATTTGATATAAACTTGAAATATATCATTATCATTCTTTACATATATCACCTCTGCTAGTTGATGCGGTTGATATCGGATTTCACCGCTTATCTGCTTGTTAGCTTTTTTGTTTTATTAAAGTGAGAAACTCAGAATTGAACCATAAGAATCCTCCTTATATGTTCATATGAGTACCATTTGGTTTGCTTAAATAAAGTTAATTTTTTAATTGAGGAAATACCATTAATCTGCTCAAATCATGATTTGAAAAGACTTGATGCCAACTTTAGATTGGAATGTACGCCAAGAAGGCGATGTTTATTTTTAAAAATCAGCAGCTATCAACTTAAAAAAAAAAAAAATAGAATTCAGCAGAAATACTGTTTTAGAGACAGCACTTCTTGGTTTTAAAAGATGCAACAGAAATGCCGAATTAGGAAAATCAATATAAATTCTGGTCAAATATGCTTAGTTGGCTAGGAATTATAGCAAATATCCTAATAATGGATTTAACTCAGACTTTAAAGTACAAAAATTCATTTTTTATAGTACTTCGTGAGGACAACTCAACAGACGGTGACTATTAAACCATTGTCTACAAGTTTCTATTTTTTTATTTATATGTATTTTTTATGGCGGGACCTTTTAGAGAATAGTTCACGGAGATCCGGACATGAGTTTCGAAATTGGAGATCAAGCAAGAGAATGGGCAGCAAGAATGAACGGTTCTGAAATGCTGCTGTTTGAAGTTATAGAAAGTATGTGGCTTAGTCAGCTTTTTTTGAATAAGAATTAATTTCTAGAATAACATAAATTTTTGAAAAAAACTTTGAATATAATTCAGAATATTACCTTAAAATTTGACATTGTAATTCAAACAATGAATAGCTTCCTTTTCTGTTAAGTTATAAACAATACACCCAATTAAAGTGGATATCACTATACAGGATGGTCCAGGGTTAAACGGCAAAACCTAATGACCCTTTAGATCAAAAGAAGATAAACGATCTTACCTGACTCAATTTAGCCCTAAAACTTGTGCTAATAGTCATTAATTTCACACAAAAAGTCACTTAACTTTTAAATGAAAATAAGTTGGAAAATTTATAAAGAAACTGATTTTTATCCAAAACCTACAGCTCTATCTAAAATATAAATCTTGACATATTAAGGGAATCACGAGTAAAGCGGCTTCCAAAATCAGAAAAGCTTCCCGGCTCCTAAAAAGGTATATTTTTAATTTGGTAAAAATTAAAGTAACATTCTAAATTTTGTTTCTCTACTTAATTGCAAACAATTATCTAACGAATAAAAATTAAAAGGAAAAATGAATGAAGACTTTTGAAATTATCTGGTATATTATCCGTCGTAGCATGCATACATATTCCTTATGTTCCTGCCGGATGAGTGTGAGTAAAACAAAAACATTGCATTGAATTGAACTCTCTACACGAACTTGTTGAATTTGCTCTGACGATGGATGAAAATTCGGAACCTGTCAGTAACAAAAGGAATATGCATGCTACGACAGATAAAATAAGATGTTATCTAGGCATTGCGGACTCATCCATATATTCAACTTTTCAAATTACTTAAACCGCTTGGAATTTTTTGAAAAAACAATACAACTCTAAATGGAAATTTGTACATTAATGAGAGATATGTGTTAAGGTCAATTCCTAAACTTTAAACTGTAATTACAAATTTTATGCGAAGTGTCTTGGACAAAACGACTCGATTGAATACGATCTTGCTTTTGTGTAGTTCACTTGTTTTCTTTGAACGCACAAATCATTTCGAAATTGTGGTAATGATTTTTGTAACTGCAACAAAGTTCAAGAACGAGCGGATCCTATTTTCATTGTATATTGAGAGATTCTATTTACAATTATGAAGACTGGTAGGGGTCGTCTCACTGAAAATTTTTCAGGCGGCCATCTGACTGTTTACGCGAAGGTGGAGAATGTTGTCCATATTTTTCTTGGAAACTTTCAACAAAACAGAAGAAGTGCTTCTGCAGAGTTGGCTACTGTATGCCCATGTCGCGGAATCTACTCATGTGGTTTATTACTAAATTAGTGGGTAAATTAATGAAAAGGGCTTGTTCGAAACTGGTGTTTTAATTAAAATAAACGTAAATAAAAAAAAATAGTTAAAAATCGGATTTTGAAATATCTAACGCTTTTCATTCATTTTGCGTATAATCTCTGAGCTCTTTTCGATATTAATCCAAAGGAACCTTGTTTTGATCTAAAGAATCTACCTTAAAGTTTGGCTGTTTAACCGTACGGCACCTTGCGTAACTAATTTTATCAAACAAAATTAATACATTTTCGTAAATTTCGCTGGCTTTTGAGCTGAACAATTGCATTTAACACTATGAGTTTGTTTTGTTTATTGGGCTTGAAAACTTTTAAAATATGATAGTTAAAATTAAATGACAAAATGTCCTTAATTTGTATAAAACACTTTATTATACAATATAGAGCTTCGACCTGGAAAATAGCTTGAAAATGGGACCAAGGTCGAAAGCTCGGTATTGGATAATAAAGTGTTACATACAAATTAAGGACATTTTGTCATTTAATTTTAACTATTATATTTTGTAATTGCATTTAATATCTAGGATTTTATCCGTCGTAGTATGCTTATATTTCTTTTTCCTCAATTGAGTCTTACTCAGATGATGGATGAGAATCCGAAACCGGAAAAGAAAAATTAGCATACTACGACACATTAAACCACAGATGTTATCTAGCATTGCGGACCCATCCATACATTTAACAATTGCATATATTTTATTTTCAGTTTATCTGTATATATTATGTTGACTAACTAATTTTTATGTTCAAGGACTAAAGTTTTATTATCCGGTAAGTAGAAATTATAGAGGAACAATAGAAGAGATGAAATTTCTTACTTATCCTGGAGAAGGGTATTTTCCAGATCAACCGTGGTGCACTTTTAATACAGACTCTTCATTCCATCTTAATACGTATCTTGATCTTACTCCTTATATTTGACCAAAACAACAACAAATACATATTTTAAAAACAGCAATGATTTGTTTTTATTGTGAAAAATAAACTTCTTTTAAAGATGAACTAAAAGCGGTTGATACGAAATGCTACTTGCCAGACAAAGATTACATACGACAAAATACGAAAATACGACTAAAAATTACTGTCTTGACTCAATACTATAAGATTGTGCAATCGAATCGATTTCTGTCACAAATATTACATCAAAGTTGATATACTGCGACCAACCAGGATATCATTCCATGAAAAAAACCTATGGCGCAACAGCCCATGAAGGGCTAAGGCTTGTCTGTCAGCGATTTGAATTGGGGGTGTGTGGTAAGCACGCCGCAGTTCCCAGGCCGTTTATTTCCGGCCTTCGTTACTTAGGGCGCTACTAACTATAGTTCCCACTTTTTATCACGTGCTGGATCAACACCGACTTTCGAACCCTGAATTCTTGCACGAAAGGCGAGTGCGCAAGCCACTAGACCAACGCTTAAGGACACCACGAAAATGCTTCATCGTAATTTTCATTTTATCTTTTATTATATTTATTACATAGTATTATGTACTAGGATTTAGTAACAATAATGAAAATTTGACATGAAAAACCTAGGCAAGGATTATCTGGTTTATATGACAGTTTGTTGAGGATTATGTTATTTTTGCATTTGATTAAGGTGACAATTTAATATGCTTAAAGGAATGAAATGTTCTAAGCCCTATGCAGAAGTCAGCAAAAGTAAAATAAAATACATGAAATTTAATTCATATCTGTGGAAAAGCGTATCTTAAATAGTATCGCTAGGAAGGTGTACAACAGGCTCTGAATTCTTATACCTCAGATTCTTTTAAAATTAGGTACAACAGCATATTGTGACATAAAAAAATCTACATCTGGTATTTTATCCGTCGTAGCATTCATAATCCTTTTGTTCCTGACTGGCTTCGGATTCTCATCCATCGTCAGAGCAAATCACCGAGTTCGTGTAGAGAGTTCACTTCAACACAATGTTTCTGTTACACTCACACTTGTTCGTGTGTAACCAACAAATGTGAGTGTAGCAGAAACCTTGCGTTGAAGTGAACTCCCTATACGAACTTGGAGAATTTGCTCTGACGATGGATGAGAGCAGATGTTATCCAGCATTGCGGACCCATCCACATATTCAATAAAAAATCTACTCTTGATGGAGGTGTACGTCATGAGAATTTTCTATTCTCTCGCCTTGCTTAGTACTGCCGAACTATGTCCACTGAAGTCTAATTTCTCGCGGAAATTTCTAACACACGAGATGGAATTTTTGGAGAGTTTGGTAGACGTATGTCCAAACTGCAGCATTTGTGGAAGTAAGTGCCAAGCAAAGGGAAAGATCAATTTTATATCTAAGTGCCTAGCAAAGGGAAATTTTATATCTGGTTTTATCTGCCGTAGAATGTTTCTTTTTGTTGATTCTGACCGGTTTCAGATATTCATCCATAGTCAAGTTTGTGTAGGTAGTTGACTTCAACTTTAAGTTTCTGTCACCCACACATGCACTGATTGATTCGAATACGTGAAAGAAAGCTAAAGTTGAAGTCAACTCTCTACAAAAACTTGTTAGCTATACTTCTGACGATGAATTTACCGGTAAGAACCAACAAAAAAAGCAAGCTAACACGGATAAAATCATAGATGATATCCATGATTGTGGATTCAACCATATATTCAATAATATTTTTTTGTATACAAAAAAGATGAAGAAACAGTAGTAAGTATGCAAATTTAAAAGAATGTGTAGGACACTCCGAGGAAGGTTTATAGAATGCTATTCCAGAAAAAGAAAGGCGAAGTATCAAAGTCAGCCGGCGAGAGTAACCTGGAGGCCTGTCCAAGAGTAGTGTGAAAAGGAATGGACCAGCAAGCAGAGCGAAATCATTCAATTTTGGAAAGCGTATGAAAAGACATAAATTATAAGACATGTTCTAACAAATTATTTACTTTTTAATTTAAGGCGCGTCAACAATTTATGGTCACTTGGCACCCGAAGCCTTCTCATTGCACTGCCGGTCTCCGGCCAAGGTTTTCTCGTTATAGACAGCACTGACAACAGTAGCGTTATGCTTTTCTCTAAGTACCTCTTCAGTACAACATGTGGCTTTACCACCTACATAATATTAATACTTATTAGAAGCATTGTTATAATTGCAAATTAGAGAAAATCGGTTAAGCGGAAGTGCGATTTTACAGAATAAGTTTTTAGTTTTTTGGGAGGTTACAGGATTTTCTTTAAACTTGGAATGTTTGCTGGATAGTAGAAACGCATCACTTTTATTTGGAACATTTTTCTGAAAAAAATTATTTTAGTGAGGTATTGGAGATCTGTCAGTTAGTTTAAAATTAAATTTACAAAAACTTTCTTAGTTTTGAGATAAAGTGCTCTACATAAGGCCGCTGAGGTATACAATTAAAATCCCTGCTACCATTTTTATGGCCAGCCCAACACAACATTGTAACGATGCAATTTTACTGAAAATTTATTGATTAATTTTTATTAATTAGAGGAAGAGTGTTTCACACCATTTTTTTCTTTACGATTAAACCAAGGGCAGTACATACTAATAAGTGCTCATTAAGGGATAACTGTATCTATAACCGGAAATTGCAAAAAAAGTGTTTAAAATATGTACAAAAAGGGAGAAACCGTCGAGTTAACAGCAAGTATGTACATGTCATGTCTATTCTCAATATTTCGCTAAACAGACAAAAAATGCTCACATTCCAAATCAATGCTACATCACCGGACAGTAAACTGTAGGGGCTCCTAGGAAGATTAGTTCTAAGGGGTACTGGACTCGGACCTAACAAGTTGTGAAATATAATATAAACTTAGTTCTAAGAAGTGAAAAGCATCTTAAAAATATGAATTGATATTAAATGTTTAGTTCTCTTTGATATCATATGGGCGTTCACTGCCTACTGTTTCATGCAATGTTTTGAATGACAGTTACGATTTTAGAGACAAGTGTAACGTCGTATCTCCCCCAAAATCACATTAAAATCAATGTTCTTTGAAATATTTTTCAAGTGAAAGTAAGAGTCTGTAATTAAATGTGTAGTAGATACCAACGTTGGAACCATTTTCCAAAAAAATCATGAAAAATTGGAAAAATGTCCCTGGGACGTCCAGCAAACTTTTTTTTTTGTACCGCAACCTTCTTGTCGAAAATCCTGGATGGCCTACTGAAGTGTTGTTTGAACTTCTGGTAATTTTCCGCTTTGGAACTGTGCTGACCATGTGACCTTACATTATTTGTGATGATTATACGTTACCAATACACTCGCAGATATAATTGTGACCAATATCTACAGGAAAAAAAAATGTGATTAGACCATATTTTCACTGAGGTGATAATTCAAATTGTAAAATCTACATGGTTGCAATAATTGCTGTTTAAGGCAGTAAGAGAAAGTTAGTACTGTTTATTTTTTCAACTTAGCTGTTAACTTTTAAACGATCGATATAGAAATGAATGTTTCGATTAGAATGCTAATTCACATCGTAGTAAACCATATTACTTCAAAGGATCAATATTTTTATATCCAAAAACCTACTAACCAAAAAAAAAGAAAAAAAAGACGCTTCCAAAATTACACTTTATTAATATTATTATTATTATTTAAAAAAAAAAATTAAGATACAACATCGGACGGTCGGATTCTAAGTATTACGGGTACGCTGGTACACGGAAGAATGGCAAGTTCGGTGACCACTGCGGTAACAAGATCAGCAGGTGTAATATCGTAGAGTACGCTCAATGTGGCAACAGCAGAATCATTTTCCTTCGTGTTTTCTGCTCTGCTGTAATCCATATCATCTTCGTTTCCTTAAAAAATAAAAAAAAAAAAAAAAGGATTTTGTAATTTCAATAAATTTTATATCCGTATAAAGATATATTTATATAAACCGATTATTATTATAATACCTAGTTCATTGTATACAAATGCATCCATTTGTACTCTCTCACAAAATTTATATGTCTCACAGCATACTAATACGGGAACATTGTAGGTACTGGCGACTAAAGCAACCAGGGCGCTACCCGTTCTGGACATTACAGACCCATTGGCCAGAAGTGCATGTGCTCCTAATAGCACTTTAGTCACCTAAAAATGTTTTTAAAAGTTATTAGGTACTATTATTTTTCAAATATTCTTACGTTATAAAACTACTTAAATACGAAATACTTTTCGGACAAGATCTTTTGATAAACAGCGTTAACAGTCGTGAACAAAATTCAATACATACACACACTCAGGGAATGTAGTTTGCTTAGTACAGTCGAAGATCTCACGCTAATTATCAAGATATACAGATAATGGGCGGATAGGGCGATGACACAAAATGTAGCAGGCAATGACGGTAAAAAACAAAAATCAATCGGTATCTGTCATAACAGTTGTAATAAGCGTAGAATAAGTTTTTCAGTAGATAGTTTACAAAGTTTAAAGAAAACCGTTGGAGCCATTTTCGACATAATCACGAAAAACTGAAAAAACCAACAGTAAAGTCGTACTTCCGATTGATAGATTTTGCCCGAAATCTCCGTGTCAGATGCAATGGTAATGCCTAAAGGAATATCAAGTTTGAGCTTCCAGCATTTTTGGTTTTGAAGATATTCTGTTAACAGATATATATATATATGCACATAATCCAATTTTATTTGAAATATTTTTGTAGAAAAATTTATTTTTGGGGCAATTGTTGTTAAATAAATGGGTTCAATCGGTCGTTCTTTTTCAATTACAATATATGGTACCCTCAATATAAGGGCAACAAAATATCTATTATAAATTCCAAATTGAAGAAAATTGATCAATTTTGGAAATTGCGAACGGCTAATGTCTTGGGAATGTTTTTATTTTTTCACAAGGCAACTCTTTTTAAATTGAAAGCAACAACCCAAAACAAATAAATAATAATAATAGTGGTTTTTAATTAAAAATATACATAGATATCTTGTATACAGACGATAATAATAACGTACTTCTCTCATAATGAAGCTCAAAGCTGAGATTAAAACATAGCTGCACTTAATGCCATGATCGACCAATCTCCTTAACATTTCTCGGCCTTCAAACCATGGTCCACTATCGACAACTACCACAGTAAACTGTTTCCCATCTTTATGACTTTCTACCAGAATACGAAATAGTAATGAAGAACTGAAAATGTATAAAAGTATAATAATAAAAATTTTTACATATTATATTTACGGATCCTTGTAAAAGGTAAATGCTCTTCATGGGAATGTGAGTAAAAAAATTGTTTGAAGCTGTAGTCTTTGCCTTCTGAAGTCTGGGCTGTTGGATATATGGACATAACAGATACTACACCAGTTCATTAAAAAATTATACATATGGCCGCAAAACACTTCCAAACAATATATCCTATTAGAAACAGATAGTTATGGACTCTCAATAGGTACCCTAATAAGCGCTTTAATAAATTATATCTATAGGCTTCACAGAATGGGAAGCTGATTGACGCTAATTGGCTTTGTCAAGCATTATTTGCTGTACTAGATAGCGAAGGATTTGTGGAAGACAGAAAATCGTTGTACCCGTTTTCAAGAAATCCCAGAAAAACCTATTCCGTAAAGCTGACTGATTAACTTCAAATGGAATTTTGTCATTGACTTTAACTGATACTGATAAAACCATACTAGAACCCCCAAAATATCAATTTTCCCGACCAAATGTTTCAAATAAAAGTTATAGGCATTTATTTATGTAAATATTATCGAAGTTTAAAGAAAATCGCGAAAAACCGCAATAAAGTCACTCAATAAGCAGCATTACAGGTTGATCTGAAACCTAAACGGTATACCAAGTGAGAGCGTCCAGCGATTTATCGTTTTTGAAATATTTTGTTCACCCGAGAAGGTTGGAGCAAGTTTATGAAGAAAAGCAGGTTTTTAATGTATATATTTGAATAATGATATCTTCCATTCGTTACTGGGAAATTAGATATATATTGCGTTTGTGGATGCGGCATTTAGATGTCAAATGACATGGAGTGTTATATAATATGTTAGTTGAGCTAGATAAGGTCTAGCAGATATACTGAAGGAAGTATTAAGTAATATATTTATTAGGCATCAAGCAGTATGATTTTTTTTTTTTAGCTTAGTTTTAGTAATAACGCTCCCAGGAGGAGCTAAGTTTAGTGTGTAGTTAGCGAGAGAGGAAGTAAACATTTGGAATGTGAGCATTTTTTGTCTGTTTAGCGAAATATTTAGAATAGGATGGATCTTAGAACACACATGTACATACTTGCTGTTAACTCGACGGTTTCTCCCTTTTTGTACATATTTTAAACACTTTTTTGCAATTTCCGGTTATAGATACAGTTATCCCTTAATGAGCACTTATTAGTTTAACCTTGGTTTAACTGCCCTTGGTTTAATCGTAAAGAAAAAAAATGGTGTGAAACACTCTTCCTCTAATTAATAAAAATTAATCAAGAAATTTTCAATAAAATTGCATCGTTACAATGTTGTGTTGGGCTGGCCATAACAATGGTAGCAGGGATTTTAATTGTATACCTCAGCGTGCTTATGTGGAGCGCTTTATCTCAAAACTAAGAAAGTTTTTGTAAATTTAATTTTAAAATAACTGACAGATCTCCAATACCTCACTAAAATAATTTTTTTCAGAAAAATGTTCCAAATAAAAGTGATGCGTTTCTACTATCCAGCAAGCATTCCAAGTTTAAAGAAAATCCTGTAACCTTCCAAAAAACTAAATAACTTACTTCTGTAAACTCGCACTTCCGCTTAACCTATTTTCTCTAATTTGCAATTATAACAATTCTTCTAATAATTATTAATATTATGTAGGTGGTAAAGCCACATGCTATACTTAAGAGGTACTTTAGAGGAAAGCATAATGCTACTGTTCCCTCAGAACACTCAAGATATCAATTTTCCCGCGAAAATGTTTCAAATAGAAATAATAGGTATTAATGTGTGTAGATAGTATTCGAAGTTTAAAGAAAATCGTTGGAGTCGTTTCGAGAAAATCACGAAAAACTGAAAAAAAATTCTGTTAGTCGTAGTTCCGTTTGGTGGATTTTGTCCGAAATATTTGTGTCTGAGGTAGTGTTAGTGTCTCAAAGAATACCAAGTTTGAAATATATTATATATATATATATATAATATATATATATATATATATATATATATATAAAGGCTAAACCTATAAGGCAATTTTTTTTATGTCCTTTTATCTAATCTAACTCCCAGATTCAGGAAGAGAGCCTAAGAATTATTATGCCACTGCAGTGATATGCACTATAATGCAAATACATTCTAATGAGTTTATTTATAAAAGCTAGTCACATTGATTTTGTTTTTTAACTTACCAAGCATAAATAAGTATATTATCACCATTTGCAATTTTTTTTTGTACAGCATTGCAAATCGCTTCACCTGCAACATCTATTTGTTCTCTGATGAAAGTATCTATAACATCACAAAGTTTTCTTCTGGCCTATAAATACATAGTAATATTAATCGATTTCTTCTATTAGAAAACTTATTAAGGATTATTACAATATAAGGAAGTCTAACCTCTACATCAGTAATGTCATTGGGCAACTGTGTGAGGTGTGATTTTATATGGCGTACAGCATTTGTCATCGACACGGCCGAAGGTCGGCATTTATTCAAATATGCCATTATGCAAGACAATTGTGATTCTAGTCCACGAGAAAATTCTTTTTCTGATGGAGTTATATAATCCATTATTACCTAAAATTTATATATATATGTATTTTTTATTTTCAAATTGTATTAAAGCAAAAATTATATTTTTTTAATTTAATTGCAATCAAACTCAAACAAACCTCTTTCAAAGCTGTCAATAGAGCAACACACCTGGCATTGGAACCCATTATGATTCGCGTAGAATATTTTCTTCCTAACTTAACTATCTCTGGATGTATATTACTAAAACATTTCAGAAATAATTATTCTTAAATTTCTATTTTTTTAATCGGGAAGATTTCAAACACTTGTACATTTTATGCATTTTGTTATAAAAGCTTCGATCTCAAACTATAAAATAAAACGATTCTTCAATCAATACTTCTTTTCTTGATATAATTAATTATTAACCATCTTTTCTCATACAAAAATCTATGCGGTGGTCTTCATTATCTTTGAACTTAATTAGAGGTTAGTTTCAGAAGGCCTAGAACGTGATGGGACCTGCAGATTCTGTGGGAAAAATGGCCTGGGTATCGAGTATCGAATGAGGATATATATATATATATATACCCTCTCTAGAATTGTTCAGACATGAAATTTCTAAAAGAAGTAGACATGGGAAATGTGCTTTAGATGTAGATGAGTATCATCAGTTGTGGGGACACAACAGACCTTTAAGGTTGCAGTGCAACCATTCATCAAACGAATTACCACTTGGATGAAAAATGGGTTTATTTTTTAAGTAAACCTAAAAACAACAGTAATTATTTTTGATTGCGAATATTAATTTCAAATTACAGATCGCTTCGATCTGTTACAACAAAGATATTAAAAAAAAAATTATTGAGGCTGATTTTTCTGAACAATTTAGGATACATTCATGCTTTTGTTTTAAAAGTTAATTCCTAAACAATTTTTGAGAAAACTGAATGATTTTTCAGATAAAAAAAACTTAATTTGTAACGATTCTAACTAAACCTTGAAAAGTTGAATGCAAAATATATCTAATAAAACATATCTTTTTTTGCTCAAAAGGCATCCATCTCCAAATTTTGCTGATTAACCCTAGGAAGTAAATACTTAATTTAATTATTGACCTCTCTCTGTGGATAGATCCATCGATCAACAGTACAATTTTTTCTTTTAAACAGATGAGTGCACTGCAACCTTAAAGGTCTGTTAGGTCCCATTAGTGATGATACTCCGCTACATCTAAAGCACGAGTATTTCAAAAACTTTAAAAACAAATATATCTGGCGATTTGGTATCCTCTGTATAAAGCTGATTTTGCCCCACATTCTTATTAGGGAATCCTGAAACTGATCGGTGTTCACAAAATGAAGAAGGCTAAGGAAATTTTTGATTATTTTTCTTTTTTAACCACTGCAACCAACACCAGGAAATATAAATACTTTTATTTTAACCGTAATATAGTTTTTTGTGATGGCAGAGAAATAAAATTAATTTCATTCAGTGCATACTCACGGCATAAGTTTAGATTCAGACGTTTTTCGTTCAAATTTCAAGTGACTGAATAGTTTTACTCTCTGATGTCCAGCTTTTGCCGGTGTCACCAACTTCTCTTTCTGAAAATGTACATTATCTGCGATAAAAAAAAATATTTTTATTCTTTTAAATTAAAAATTATTTTCTTTCCATTTTATATTAACAAATAACTCACTTGTATCTTATTTTCAACTAAAATTTCGATTTTTTTTTCATTCTTAGGAGCAAGAACGTGGTTTGATGGTTGTTCTAATTTTGAACGTCGTTCCGCTTCTTTTGCAGCACGTTGTGCTTCCTACAAAAGCAATACAAAATGAATTTAAAAACATTATTTATATTTTTTTAATAGTTTGCAATTACAAAAAAAAAAATCGTTTTTTATTTACCTGTTTAGCTCGCCTTTCAGCTCTCAATTCAGCTTTACTCTTTCCAGTAGACGTATCTCTTCGACTTTTTTCCAATAATGTTTCTTCAGGTTTCTTATCAGAAACTGGAACTTCAGAAGATTTTTTATCTTTAGCAGAAGTATCAGATTTTTCAGTTGATTTTGTTTTTGACTTTGCATTATGTTTTGCCTGTTTTCTAACTTCTCTTTCAGCCATTATTGCCTCTCTACTTTTTTCTGTTCTTTTCACAGCTTCACCAACTTCAGATTTACGTTGCTCTTCTTTTTTTAGTTCAACGGTTTCAATTGATTTATTTGGAGTAGATTCTTTCTGTATAAAATGTTAAAAAAGAAACAGTTAATTTTGTCAAGTACCTATTAAATCTATAGATTTATTAGCAAGGTGTAAATAAATAATTACACCATTATGGTTGAGGGACCACTTTATGTTGAATCTAATCGCTAGATTTTGGATGTGTGAACATAAGAATTCCCACTGATCAATATTATTAATTATTAGTATAAAAAGTATTTGTTGACCGTTGATAAATTATGTTATGAAGAAATTTGGTGAGGATCGGTCAAGAAAGAAACATTCATATATGCCAACGTTTCCACAGAGTTTCCTCAAGGCTTTAATATATAGACAGTCGTGAAGATGTGGAGATAGAATTTTTAAACATACACATTTGTTACACAGAAACATAAAAAAATATAATATAAAAATAAATAATATAAATCAAATAATATGAAATATATAATATAAAATATTAAAGATGGAAAAAGCTAATGTCTTACCACAAATTCTTGTTTTCCTAAGCTGTCGTTAGATACTGTCGGTGTACTGTTCAGAATTTTTGTTTCATTATTTCTTGCGCTCTGTATATTTTCTGATTTTTGCTCACTACTTTCCTTTTCTTTCTGTATCGACAGATCTGTAGGTGTTTGATTTTCATCTTTTTTCTTATTTTTTACTTTTGCTGCAGCCTTTGCCTGTTTTTTTTCCTGTCTTTTTGCTTTGATTTCATCTCTATTCTTAGATTCTAGACTGTCTTTGTTGTTATCCATTTCTAAGGGCAGTTCACTACAGTTGATTATTGGTATGCTAACACAATCAATTCCTACACCACTACTTTCTTTTGCTGGAGCTTCTAATCTTTCTTCAATCACAAAATCAACTGTTTGTTTTTCCACTTGGCAAATTTCTATTGTTTCCCTAAGATCCTGCTGTTCTTCTTCTGATACTGAAATAATTGCAGCTACTTTATTTTTCTTTCTGATTCTCCGTCTTTTAGATTTAGTTTGGCAGGGCAGTAGGACAAGTCCATCTTTTACTAGATTTTCATCTTTACCCAGACATTTGTGCAATTCTTTCTCAAGTTTTTTTGGCACCTAGCAATAAAAAAAAATCACAAAAGCTAATGAACATAAAAAACTTATTCATTTGCAAAGTTTGATAAATATGTCTCTAATAATTCTTTCTCATAACAATGAAATTTGATTTAGTTTAATATTTCTGTTATTTTTAAAATTCATAGAAAATATAATTTACCTGTGTAGCAGCCATCTTCCGCAATAAAAATAAATTCAAGTAAATAATAAATTAAACAAAAATAAAATCATTTGACTTTTTAATTCAAGAACAGCAATAGGAGAAAGCAAAAATACGTCATGCTACAATTACATTGCGAGGCAATGTAAACATTTCTTAAAAAAAGAATTAGCAAATAAGTTTTATGAAAATATATTACCTTTATGCTCAGAATAATATAGCTGGTCTGTTCTAAAAATAAAAGTTATTAACACTTTATGGGCTGAAATCTTGATATAAATGTCATCACCAATCACTTAAATAGTAAGTAGGTAGGTTTCACACCTTTCACCATACGTTTCAACGGCACTTCCATGTTTGCTAAAAGAAGATTAAGTTTTATAGAATTTGGTAATTTTCTAATTTTGCTACATTATATAAATTTTTCTGCACCACCAAAATATGTCATTATTATTATTATTTTACATGTGTTTAATACAAATAATTCTCAAAAATAAAATATTTCTTAATAGTTTTCCGATGAAAACCATTTTTTTTTTATTTACAAAAATATCTAATCTACTGTGGTAAAAAGAAGGTAATTAATTAGTAAAGTGCACTAACAATATAAAAGGGGGGGAAGTTGAAGGGGGCTTTACTCAACTTTGAGCCTACGGTTCTTTCCCGAATTTCTTTAAAACAGGACAAAAAAAAATTTTTGTTTCCTAAAAAAAAAAATTCGTATGACAGTCTTTTTTGTTTCTCAATAAGTAGGTGATAAATATTTTCAAACGTATAAAAATCTGGTGTGAAATACCCACATAACTTTCTCTTGCTCCACTAGTGCAATTATAATTGACAAATTTTCTAAATTAATATTATTATTCACGTTCAGATGCCGTTACCATAGGTGGTGCAAGTACATGTTGGTTCTCAGCACAAAGCAACAAGCATTTGAATTAAAATGCCATGGACTTCAGACAAAATTTTCTAGAAAATCATTTTTTTTCTAGAACAACTTTTTGAAATAAAAGGAATAGGTATATATAATCAGGAATAGGAATATGTTTATGAAATCAGCGTTCTAAGTTTAAAAAAGTAAATTGTTTGATCTGCTTTCTTAGAAATTAAAAGAAATGAAAGTCCTTCTCAGAAATCCCTTCTTTAAAATCGCATTAGCGCTTAACTAGGATTTGTAGCCACCTCCCCACAAATACTTGGGGCTCCCATAATAATAAAAATTAATACTTCTACTTATTATACACGTTTTTAATTTTATTCAACAGATATGTAAATACAGACTCACACCCTTCTCATGTTTTTATTAGAAACATTAGAATTTAAATCATTCATAGAGAAATGTTGGCTTAATTCCAACTGCCAATGAAGATAAAAATTTCAAATGTTCTTCTTTCGTCATACTATTTCTAATATAAGTTAAAAATGGGAAGAGGGAGAAATGAGTACAGCAAAATTTGTCTATTTTGTTATTAGAAGCCAACACAGAATTTATTACATTACAAAAAGCACTTTAACATCTGAGAACAATAAACTCATACAAATTCAACACAACACACAACACGACACAAATTAATGGTCTTTATCTTCTTTTTTTAAATGGTCAATTCTCATAGAGTAACACGCGTAACAAAAATTCACAACACAACCAACCTGATAACCTGTCAAAAATCTTAAAAAAAAAAACAGCCTCCTCTATTACCCCATTTCGTTCACAGTTCCTCCATAGATAGCGCCATTGTCACCGCTACAATAAGATTGTCCCCAATGGAGAACTCTTCAAGGCGGGCTATGTCGTCGTGGGGGTCGTCGCTCTCGCTGCGGTCGTGGCCACTCATCTGCCTGCTCTTTGGGGGGCTGAATCTCTGGGACCTCTCCTCGGGTCTCGATATCTCTCATAACGGCTCCCACTTCTTCATCCAAATTTGAATTGTGCCAGCCGCGGCCCACGGGCTCCTCTCGTGGCTGGCACAACACAAAAGGTCCAAGATATTCATCCTCTTGTTCGTCCTCCCCTCCAGATTCCTCCTCGTCTCCCAGGTCCACGGTCGGCCTGGCCTCATCCTCCTCCTCTCCCTGTATATGGAGTTTCAGTCTGTCAATGTGATGGGTTTCTTGCTGTCCCTTTCCCTTATCTACCACGTAATTTACTGAACGTATCGCCTCATAAGCTTCTTCCAACCGTCGCCTTAGTTCTCTAGGGTAGTCGCCCTCCGCATCTGCCGGTAATCTAAGGGTCAAATCAAAAGGAATGCTTATCTCTCGGCCAAAGGTGAGTCAGTTGGGCGAATATCCTGTGGTCGTATGCCTCACGCTCCGGTAGGCCATCAAGGCGAAAGCTACGTACTCATCCTAATTTTTCCCCTTGTGGTTTACATAATGCCGAAGGCTTCCTAGCAATGTTCGATGTAACCGCTCCATTCGCGGAAGGCCTATAAGCCGTTGTTTGAATCTTCTGGATCCCCAACAATCTGCATACTAGGCGCATCAAGGACGACACGAAGTTTGTCCCTTGTTCCGTCAATAAGAATTCGGGTGCCCAATGACGCAGAATTATGTGCTCCACCACTATTATCTCTCTTGCCACGGTTTCCGCGGACAAGTCCTTGACCGGCATTGCCTCGGCGTACCTCGTAAAGTGATCTATATAAGTGAGTAGGTATTTATTTCCGCGCTTAGTTTGGGGCAGAGGACCCACGATGTCCATGGAGACCATATCCATTGGCTTGGTGGCATAATAAGGTTCTACTGTCGGGACCCGATTTGGTGACTTCACCTTGCACTGCCCGAGTAGTTCCTAATGTCTCGCGCCATATGGCGCCAGTAAAATTGTTGCACCGCCCGCTGCAGCGTCCTATCCACTCCAGAATGCCCCGCGCTTAGCCCGTCGTGAACCCGGAGAGCACTCTCTTTCGTAGTTTCTCGGGCACTACTACCTTCCAATTATTATTCGCCACATAGTACCATACTACCTCCAGGCCCTATTGGAACGCAGGATCCCCATCCCTCGCATACTGTTGGCACTCCGTATCGGACTCTTGAGATTCCTTCAGCCAAGCGCGATCTATCGCCCCATGGTCGATATACTTAATGGTGGCTACTGCTCTACTTAACGTGTCCGCGTTCATATGCCTTCTACCCGGCTTGTACTCTATATCGTATTCGTACTCAGTCAGTTTCATTTGCCACCTCGCTAACCTGGAGGAAGGGTCCTTTACTAACAAGGTCCATCGCAATGGGGCATGATCCGTAATGACCTTGAACTTCCACCCGTACAAATAGCATCTAAATTGACCTATCCCCCACACTATCGCCAGTAATTCCTTCTCGGTTTCAGAATAATTCCTTACCGAGGTGTTTAGTTGATGTGAGGCATAGGCAATCAGGTGTTCCTCCCCATTGAGTTGCTGGGATAATACCGCTCCCAGCGTTACCCAGAGGCGTCTGTAGCCACTATGAACGGTTCCTCAAAGTCCGGATTCCTGAGCACCGGATGTTTTATTAGTCTGTTCCGGAGTCGTTTAAATGCTTCTATTCCGATGGGGTCCACTCAAAAGACGTTTCAGCCTTTAGTAGTTCATTCAATGGTTTCGCTATCTCCGCGTATCCCTCAATGAACCGTCTATAGTATCCCGTCAGGCCCAGGAATGTACCTCCCGTACATTAGTCGGTCTCGGGTATTTCTCTATTGCCAACACTTTCTTCGGGTCTGGCCTCACTCCATCTCACGTCACAAGGTGACCCAGGTAGATAAGTTCCGTGCACATAAATTGGCATTTCTCTATATTTGCCTTACTCCCGCTTCCCTCAGTCTCTGCAGGACCCCAGCCGTTGATGATGTTCTTCTTCCGTCGCAGCGAAAATCACTACATCGTCCAGGTAAACGTAACAATCAGCCCCCTTTATTCCCACGAGCGCAGCATCCATAAATCTTTGAAACGTAGCGGGCGCCCCAGACAGTCCGAACGCCATCCGATTGTATTCATAGTGTCCGTCAATCGTGTTGAACCCGGTCTTTTCTCGATCCTCCGGTCTTATCCCGCTGGTTAGATTAATCGTAGTGAACCACTGGCTCTTCCCTAGGCGATCCAACGTTTCGCTGATATTGGGTAGAGGATTTTATTGGGTGACTGCATTTAGCCCTCTCAAATCCGTGCAGAACCTGTATTTGGCCTTCTCTTCCTCACGCGTTTTTTTCTAACCAGAACGACGGGCGCGGCCCAAGGCGATGTAGACGGCGCAATAACCCCCTTCCGAAGTAACTCCTCAATCTGTTATCTCATCTCTTCTTGTAAATGATACGGCATTCTGTATGCAGCTTTCGTTTATGGCACAGCATCCCCTGTCTCGATTTTATGCTGAACCAGACTGGTGCATGGTAACTTCCCCTCTATTTTCGAATTAGTATTCCTGGTAACTCCGCAGGAGGGTTAGTAGTGGGTGTCGCATTTCAGTAGGCAAATGTAATACCTTCTCATGAATCTCCTTCTCAAAAGTGCGTTCTTCAACGCCACCCTTGGTAGGTATTTTCTGTAACGGCGGTCTTTCCTATAGTACTCCCCGCAGTTAATGTGACTTCCTGCTTATTTAGGTTTATAATCTTGACCCATACGTTGTTGTGTGTCACCACAACATCCGTTCCACTTTCAGCCCCGTCCAAATTCTTTTACAACCATGTTCTCAGGTTGGTTCCTTGGATCTAGTTTACACTTGCCAAAGGTTTCGCTCCACGGCGTCAATTGAACGCTTGTCTTTAATTTTACTTCTGTTGGTTCCGATCCCGTGTCGCACCCTGCGAGTGGTATCTCCTCTCTCAATAAAATATCCGATACTTCGACTACCTCGCCCTCCTCAAACTCTATCCCCTTCAGTTTTGCAGTTTGTAGGCATGTGTATTTTTCCCTCGGCAATCCGTCTGCTCCCGAAAAGTAATCGCGTACAAACTTCAACAGCTTCCGCTGGTCCTCTTTGTGAACATCCTCTTGGGTCTTTTCTACTAGCCGATGCTCTTCCTTTTGTAGATGCATTCCCGCCGTGGTAATTCTTCTAACTGCCTTTAAGGCCACTTTCCTAGTTCGCACCACTCCTACTGCCAAATCCACCACTAACCGTAGTTTCTTCATAACATCCAATCCTAGAACCCCTTCCGCCCCGCAGTGCACCTCTACTACCCAGACTTCATGTTCTGTAGTTTCGTTCCCAATCGTCATTCTGCAAGAAGTGTTTGCCGGCTGTCCGTTGTGGTTCCCCTGTAATCCCTATTACAGTTTCTCCGGTTTCTCTCAGTAAGGGCATTCCCGGTATTGCTGCCGTTAGATGGGCCTCTGGTTTGGGCAATCCTTCTTTATATGACCCACTTTCCCAATTCATCGCATCTGGTATCTGGACACCGATTGTAGCGGTGACCCACTTCCCCGCAACCCCAGTATCTACCCTTTTCCACTCGCTGGTTATAGGACAACGGCCTCTGTTCCTTCTTATACCGCTGTCTTCGGTCACCAAATCTACTACCCCTGTCTACGCTTTTATTGCAGGAGGAGCATCCTGTGCAATCCCGTAAGGTGGATTCCGTCCCTCTGGACCTCAAGAACCCTGTTTCCCTCAGGCTAGATCCAAGCTGTACCCCAGCAACCTTACATCTTCGTCCCTCGCTCGATTCCATCAGTGTAGTCAGCCTTCTCTACCGCCTTTTCCTCATAGGCGAATCCGGTTTTGAGATTGTAACTTTCTTCGCTGCCACTTCCGCTTGCATTCTCTTCCCCTAGTCTTTGTCTTTCTCCGATTCTCCGCCCTTCGTTATCGCATTGTTGATGCTCCCCAATCTCATCTAGGACATTTAGTATCTGTTCTATTCCCTCCAAATTTTTCCGGCTCTTTACCACTCTTCTCAATTCTACATTCAATCTCATGAGAAAAACGCCTAATACAAGGTCCTTCCTGGGCTCTTCTGCCACCGCCTTTCCCCCTCTCTATCGAAAGTCTTGATAACGTGCCTAGTTGCCCTACAACGGTCCGCGGACCGCCTATATTTTTCTTGGGGCTTTATTTTAGGCTCACTAGCTGCATCGTTTCATCTACCCTATTCCGGAACTTACCGAACCGCTGTTTTATGATCCCCTCCATTTCATGCCACTTGATTTTCTCTTCCCTCCTTTTTTCTTCATTTCGCAGAAATTCTGCTGCTTCTCCCACAAGCCTACGTCTCTCCAATTCTGCCGTTTCCTCTTCCGTCCAGCCTCCAGCTTCCTTTAACATCATCATCTTCTCCAAAAAAATCTTCTATCATCATATCGCCCTTTTCTCCATTCCATTCCTTTAATTCCCTCGCTCCTGGCAATTCACTTTTCGCTCCTAACTTAATTTCCAAAAATTCCTTCCTTAGGGATACCATCTCCCGCTGGAAATCAATCTCTAACTTCCGTCGAGCTTCATCAATTTCCTTTTGTATACTTGCCTGCTCTTCAACTCTTATCTTCGCCCGTTCTTCTATCAGTTCTTTCTCCCATCGTTCCTCTAATTCTTCCGTCGATCTTTAGGCCAGTTCCGTGAGTTGCAGCTGCTTCAATACCTCCTTCCTCTTAGCTCTTCTACCTCTCTTTCCATGCTTGTAGGTTAGTATCTAACTAATCTAACTATATTTATAAAATCAATTCTTACTTGGTAATTTTCTTGTTGCGATCCCACCGCTGCCATCAATGTAACAATGGCAAGAGGGAGAAATGAGTACGGCAAAATTTGTCTATTTAGTTATTGGAAGCCAACACAGAATTCATTACTTTACAAAAAAACATTTTAATATCTGAGAACAATAAACTCATACAAATTCAACACAACACGACTGTAGTTAACAGAGTTCACAAATTAATGGTCTTTATCTTTCTTTTTTTTAAAGGTCAATTCTCATAGAGTAAACACGCGTAACCCTTCTCAAAAATTCACAACACAACCTGATAACCTGACAAAAACCTTCAAAAAAAACAAAAGCCTTTTCTATTAGCCCATTTCGTTCACAGTTTCCTCTATAGATTGCGCCATTGTCACCGTTACAATAAGATTTATAATGTTAATAATAATAATTTTCTCATTTACATTAAGATTACATATGATATTTCTTACATTTGTGTAAGTTCTTAAACTGCCAGACCACAGGTTACCGAAAATATTAGCAAAAAGAGTTAATGAAAAAAAAATTTTTGGTTTGAAGTGTTTAAAATTAGGATAACAACAAATACCACATTTTCAAATAGAGAATTTAGTTGGTGGGTAAATAAGTTATTTGTAGGCTATAAGTTCAAGAAAGTAGGGTATAATTTAAATGATATAATTTTAATATATAATAATATATTATATGTTCATCAAACTCGGCAGACGGACCATGGTCCAATGTCTTGTAATGTTTGTCTAAATTTATAAAAATAATGGATACTGTATCAATTATATAATAAAACATTATCATTATTATTATTATAATATATTATATATAATTTAGAATAATTTAAATTTATAAAGGATATAGTTTATGACACGGCCAAATACTCCAACGCTATTTTTTCTAGAACTTGTAGCCTACGAATATATTATTTACATTTGGTTCCCAACACTAAATTATTTATTTGAAACTGCCCTATTAGTAATAAATATGGTCTCAGCGATGGCACAATGGATAATTGCCGGAAGGCTCTGATATCTTGGGCAATCTTGGCAAGCGTATAGCCTGAACTATCTATCAAACACATATAATTATTAAAGTTAAGCATTAAATTTGTGAACAGAATATCAATAAATATGCGTAGTAGGCATATTCAGCACCTTCAAATTGAGAAAACCATAAAATTAAAGTTTTCATTTGTATCCTTTTTCCAAACTTCTTGATTTATGGATTAATATCCGAAAGCGATAAGCTAAAAGAAATCAAGCAACCTACGGCTGACATAATCTCAGAAATTCTCCAGCAATGTGTACCCAAGTGACTACGTATCAAATAATTATTATTAGCACACTGAAGATACCTACTTCTACATTTCCATTACTATTTATATTCTTTGCTAAATTATCTAATGATAAATAACATCCAAATATAGTGGATTCAATAATTCAAAAGTTTTATTAGACGATAGGGCTTTCAATAAATAATTGACATCTGTAATTCAGAGTCTCGGATTTTCTATAACATTCTTTCTCTTCCAAGTTTTTTCTTCTCTTAGAAAAAAACTTCCTTTCCATTTATATGGGGCTTCATAAATTTGCAACTGCTTTGTATTCTTTGCTCTTAGTAAATTCAAATCAGCCATGAAAGTAAAAAAATTATAACAAGCTAACAATTTCTCTATGGGAGATAGCTTTGTACTACCATCTTTCAAGGAGTATATCCCTGGAATGTGTTTAGTCCTAATTAGATGATGCAATTTAGGAAGAATATAGTGCATCCATTGCATTTTTTCTTCTATTAGTGCTGTATTTTGAATATTTATTTGTTCTTTATAAAACTGACGCATTTTCATTACTGCTTGTTTGTTAACAAGTTCTGTATGTTTGTAGAATTTAAGTGAACCAAAATTCTGAGGATCACTACGAAATCTATAATTACGCCATGTTCTCTGAATTTTTGTAGCCATCAGATTGTAATAATCATATCTAGATTCTAGATACCTGGAAACAAATTAATTCTAGTTAGAGTGCAGTATTAACAATAATTAATGGGTAGACTATTATGTGTTTCATAGAACGTAGACTAGTCGTAACTCATCAGGTAATGAAGAGCATGTTTTGGGCAATTTGCGAAATAGTCAGTACTATTTTTAATAGAATATTTTGATCATAATACAAGATAGAGGGTGATTCAATGAGTAACGAGACAAATCGTTGTAGCTCAGAAACGGTTTGTTTAATCGATACAATAGTTTCAGTGCGTCAAGTTGGCATCTCTGTGCTTAATTTCTCATTAGCTGATCGAGAGTATTTGGTAAGTAAAACCTCAAGAGTATTCCGTTAACATTGGCGAGTCCGCTCGAGCATTGCATCTCGGAAGAGTGATAGATTTTTAGTTGCAGAGGGTAACAAAGGTAGTGAAATCCGCAAAAGAATGTTGAAAATGTACGAATAATTGTTTGAACCGTCTGAACGTTTAAAAATGCGTAAAACAGTTTAAAAGTGTAAGTGTCTGTGACGAGCATCGAAGTGGACGACTGGTTGAAGTTGCAACTTCCTCCTTCGACTTTCGCATTAACGCGATAATTCAGGACAACAGATGTCTCTGTTGAAGTGATAGCTGAAGAAGTGCACGCGAGTGTTGGATCTGTCCATAACATTATTCAGAATAAGCTGCAGTACAAGAAAACTTGTGAGAGATGGATTCCAAGACAACTTACCACAAAGAATCCAGGTTTCAAATCACTCAGCAGTTGAAAGAACGATATTTAATTGAAAAAGAATTTTTCAGTAGAACTATAACTGTGATGAAACATGGATAAACCATTTTGAGCCTAAGCGTCAAAGCCTTGAATGGAAGCATACGGGTTCACCCAATCGAAAGAAATTCAAGACCCAGCCGTCTGCAGGTAAAGTCATGCTTACAGTATTCTGGGATAGCAGAGCCCTATTTATTGTAACTTTCTCGAAGATCAACGACTCGACCCGTCAATGCTCACAATCAAAGAAAGGCCTGCCATTCTAACGAAACGTCGTGGACTCTTGACTAAGGCGTGATTTTGCTTCAAGATAACGCGTGTCTACACACGGCACAGTTAACTGAAGAAACACATCAAAAAGTGAGGTGGGCGATTCTTCCACATCCCCCCTACAACCCCGACCTCGCCCCATCGACTTCCATTTTTTTTGGGCCCGTTAAAGAGGCTCTTCGTGGGAAACATTTTCAATCCAATGAAGAAGTTAAAAATCAGGTACAAAATTGGCTTCGAGATCAACCCAAAGAATTTTATGCCAAAGGCATACCCAAATTAGAAGAACGATGGGACAAGCGTATAAATGCTGAGGTTTGTGTTGAAAAGTAGCCAAAGTTTTGTACTGATTAAATAAATCGTTTTTGAGCTATAGCGATTTGTCTTGTAATTTATTGATGAACCTCGTATTTAACTGACACAATTAAAACCATTTCCTTTTTCCTATGTAAAATCTGATGTGGAACTCAAACAATTTTACTTTCTCAGCTCTCAACCTTATTGCCTTATTGACTTTCAAGGTGTAACGACCCTGAAGAAGCTCATTGCAACATGGGCAAAACTCGGTTTTTAGCAAACCACTGACGCGATCTCAACCCGGAAACTCAAGTGTTTTTCATGAAAATGGCCGCGGAAACCTAAAAGATCAAGACAGCTTCAGTTTTCTGTGCATTTTTTCCATGATTTATTTGACAAATGATAAAATGAAGAAATATTGCCACTCACGGAAGGTAATTCTATTCTATTCAGTCTATTCAAATAATTTAACTATTTCAGTGCATTGCAATCCTCCAACAACTGTTGCTATTAGAAGCAACTAAACGTTTAGCGAAATCTATGAAGAGAATTTGTCAATTGGAACCATGAGAATGTGTTGCATGAGTCTTGCAATTGGATTTTTTTTTATTAATAAAAAAAAAAGTTACTAACGGTTAAATTTCTTACCTAGCTTTGGCAAATCTTATCAATTTATTTCTGGTATTGTGTCCCCTCCATGTTCTTTGTATGATAACAGCACACCTGTGCAAGTATTGTATAAATTTCCGTGTGAGGAATCCACGTACATGTTTCTGTATAACCCTTGCTGCCTTATATATCGCGAACGATTCGTAAATTACCTTATTTAAGTTTCTAAATAATAAATCATCAAGTACTCTAGGTTGGTCTGTGTATTTGAACTTCAATGCATAACTCATTTAAATAATTGTTTAACTTGACCACTTCTGAACTTCTAGCTCTGACAAATCTAAGTTATGAGTGCAATCACATGTTTTTTCTATTATTTTTTAAAATAGTTTTTTTGTTTTTGTTTTTTGGCTTCTTGAACAAAGCAATAAGCCAGATTATTATTAAAAATAAAAGAAAAATATTAGCTTATTATTTTATTTACTATTGCGCATCCATGTATTTTCTGTATATTTCTTAGTTTCTAATCTAAGTTTTAGTATATTTGTTTCAACATCACCCAAAAAGCATTTAGGTATATTTTATTGAATTGGTTATTCAATTGGCTTAATAGAATTTGTTATTTGAAAATTGAGAAATTGTTCATATCGAGCTAATTTTTCCGATTTTGCTATAGGGTAAGATAAAACGAAACGAAAATTAATTAGGGATAATGTTTTTAAAAATAAAATGTTGATGATTTTATGTTAAGCCTAGACATCACTTGGGCACAAATTTGCGAGTCTCCAGAAGTTGGAACAGATCGCTTGACCGACTGAAATATTGTCGCGAACTATCTTAAGATGAACCGAATTGTGATGTCCTTTAGTAAAGACTAATAGTAAGATCCCTTTTCATTGGGTCAGTCATTTACGAGAGTCATATATCTCTCATTGTAATTCAGGATAGTGGGATATTCTCAACTTAGGATGCAGTGATGCTAAAAAATAATCTTAGTATTTGTAAATGGGAAAATGGTTAAAAGTTATACAACACGTAAAGCTGTAGATTGATTTCTTTAAACTTCATAATTAATACTATACATGTCAATTATAGGGGCTGGGCATAGTACATTATTTGCTTCTGAGGTCTCTCTGGAATTTATTAGAACAGTTTGCCAGCCAAGAATCATTCCAATAGAATTTAGGTTATTGTGGTGGTGGTTGGTTCCGCAGAGCTGGAAAGCATCAGAGACATTTTCCGTGGTAGCCTGCATCATTTTGTGGTCATCGACCGGTTTCGGGCGTTCGCCCATTTTCAAGATGCATTTGTCAGACAGTGTGATAATACAGACATGCCCAGAGCACATTCACTTTATACACTCGAGTGTCTGACAAATGCATCCTGAAGATGGGCGAACGCCCAAAACCGGTCGATGACCACAAAATGAAGCAGGCTACCACGGAAAATGTCTCTGATAATTTAGGTTATATTTCGTGGGAAACTTAAAATATCTGATTAATCCTGAGAAATTATGTCCGTTTGATAATGATATATTAAATATTTTTCTAACATATATAATCACATAGTTAGTTCCATAGTGTATGTAATTTTGTTCTTTTTTACAAGCTTTTCAAGGTAAATTTCAGGCCACATATGTTCATGAAACTTTTTTAATACCGGCAAATTTGCCATTCGATTTATTGCACTCCTATGAAGTAGATTCATGATTTTGTACTGTCCTTTTGTTTCGTTGCCTCTTATAACGTTTGTCAATGCAGGACAGACGAACAGGTGTTGTCCATCCCTCACACCCTCTCAGCACAAAGGACAAATTGAAGTGTCCTTGATGTCAATCCTATGAAAGTGGTTCTGAAGATAGTCATGCCTGTGAGCATTCTAAAGCAAGCCACCGCTTCTTGTCTGTTCAGAGTGAAGGG
>JAAEAF010005436.1:0-74356 GCA_011037195.1 Triatoma infestans | reverse complement strand
AATGTAAGCGTCAAGGAAAACCGAAAAAAAACATTACACCATCATAAATTAGTGGAAGGACAAAATCGATAAATAATAGTTTAAAGTTTCTGAATATTTTATAGTATCCAAAATTGTATTTTTGTTAATATTTTATAATTATTTTAGTGCTGTGAATTTACCTTCAAAAAGTGGGTATTTTAGAACCAGGTATATTAAATCTGGTCATTGCTATTAAGAAAACAAAAGCACTAAATCCCGTTGGGGTAACTCTTTTGTATAGGAGAATTCCCCCGCGAGAGAGAGAGAGCAATTCCAAAGAAGAGAGTCTAACATTAGCTTTAAAAGAGTAAAGAGTACATAGTCTGCACTTGGCCTTCAAACAACTAAGTCGCAATTTTGCTTCCAAAGCCAGAACACTTCAGGAATTGCTCAGTGCCAATGATAGATATTTGCTTTTATTCTAGATAAACATCATTTTATAAAGATACTGTGTGATATTGTAATATACTTAAATTTACTAAGAGATAATATAATTATTTGTATAACAGTGGTGACTTCTTAATTATTCTTAATACTTTTATCTCTTAACCGTATATACATACAAGCCCTTTTCGCTAAAACGCTCGCGCCACAAGCTACCTACACACATCCACACCATAACATTACATAAACTAGAGCAAAAATACTTCAAAAAACGTAATGATTACTGTTTGGATATCTTCTTCCTTCATTTAAGAGTTATTTTAAAAGCGATCCCGTTTAAATGGGACACCCTGTATATTATATTCTCTTCGGATCCTATGAATCTTTAATGATTCGGATCCCATTACATCTGTATCTGGTATATCTGGTGTCATATATAGGAAATAAATATGATACGTATTACTAATATTTTATATATGATTGTATTGACAGCTCTAAAAGAAAGTTGTTTGCGTGTTTTATATCAGATTTTTTTTTTTTTTAACTTCTCCTTCGGTTTAATTTATTATTACAATGATTTCTTATAATTTCTTTCTTCTTTAGAAAAAAAACAAACTATAATTATGGATGGTTTATGTTCTTTCATATTTTCATTTATTTTTCTAACCTTTTTTCCATAAAAGTTCGAGCACATCGATCTTTTTAAAAGAAAAAAATTGATGTGAGAATGGCGAGGTCAAAGTTCTTTTATATCTTTTAATATTGACCTTATAACCTAAAGGAAGGCTTTTGGCTTGTCAATCTTTTATAAAATTCTTTGGTGATTTTTTTTTTTTTTTTTACATATTTACCTGTAAAACTTCCAAATAAGGTTTATACATAACCTATCATCAGTTTTTTGTTTGTTTGTTTTTTTTTTTTAATAGCTATCAGGTACACTATGGATATGCAGTTAAAACTAGCAAAATTTCACATAATCCTGTAACACTTGTGATTTTTTTTTTTTTGTAGGACCAGCATTTTTTCCGTAATTTTTTTACTTTTATTTTAAACTTTCCTTTAAAGGTCAACTTAGGAACTTAATAAATAAAAAAAAAAAAAAAAAAACTTCATCAAAACCCTGCGGGATATCATGATTCCAATTATTATTGGCAATAATATTTTTTTTTAAGGATTTAGCCAATACTAACAGATGGTTTGTAGTAATCCCCACCACCACGTATGTATGTATGTATGTGTCAGATTTCCGTAAATGGATATTAAAATTTCACAATTAAAACGCTAAATGTGTTTTTTTTAATTTTTTTTTTTTATGTAGAAGTTTCTGACCACGTGTCCTATTTACTGCTGACTTATTTCTGTATTTTTACTTTCTCTTACTCCTAGTATAGTAGTAAGAGATTTTCGATTACGAGTTTTCACCGGAAATATCCATTTTGAGGTCCCTTGAGTCCAAAAAATGCTTTTTGTGTGTGTGTATATGAACAGCATAGCTCAAAAACAAAAAAAAAAACGTAGAAAGTTAAAACTTGATATTCCGTTTAGGTATCACTATGGGATCTGACAGAACGTTATCTGTCAAAAATTCCTCAACCGGACGTATCAATTTACTTGTTTTGTTTTTTTTTTTACTTTTTTACGTTTTTCTCAAAAATGTTTCCGACGATTTTCTTTAAACTTGATATAACAACTATACATACAAAGAGCTATAACTTTTATTTGAAACATTTCTCTGGGAAAATGCAATGAAGGGCACGTTTGGAAGAGGGGTGGGGTTAGGTTTCTATCTAAAGTGCTATTTCAGTTTATTAGACAATTCTGTCATCTAAATAATGTTAATTAGCGTTAAATATGTTGTTAAAATTCCAAGTTTGAAAAAAATTGGATTACCGGAAGTGCGTTTACTTTTATCATTTTATTAAATTCTCTTTTTCGCAATTTTTTCAAAAATGGCTTCGACGATTTTTTTGAAACTTCATATATAAACTAAACATACAAAGATCTACAACTTTTATTTTACAACATTTCTCTGAGAAAATTCATTTAAGCGCACTTTTGCAGGAGGGGTGGGGTTATGTTTTTCTCTAAAGTGCTATACATAGTTGATTATACAATTCTATCATCAAAACAAAATTAATTAAAAAATAAATAGATGGTCAAAATTCCGAGTTTCGAGAAAATTAGTAAACCGGATATGCCCTTTTTACTGAACAGTTTTTTCAGTTTTCGACGAATTTTATTAAATTTGGTAAACTGTGAAATTTGTCAATTATAATTTTGAGAACTGGAGTAAGAGAAAGTTGTGTGAGTGTTTCACACCAGATTTTTTTTTTTTTTTTTTAAATTTTAGTGCACTGCCGGTCTCCGGACAGTGTTTTCTCGTTAACCAGTTAGCTATTCCCTTCCCTTTTTCCGTTATTATTTTGGTAAGAATATTTTACACTAGTATTTTGGGAAAGGCTGTTGAGAATTAAAAAAAAAAAAAAAAATCTGTGTGAAACACTCACACGACTTTCTCTTACTGCAGTTTACTAAATTATTATTGACAAATTTACTTCATACTTTTACAATTTTATTTATTTGTCAATCGGAGAATCTAAACTTAATATAATTGTATTGGAATCAGATGTCTTGATATCGGGAGTTGAAGTGATGAGTAGGTGATTGTTAGTTAGAGAGTTGTTACTCGAAATACGAACTACTGAATTACGAAAATAGACTATATTTAACAATTAAATTTAAGTGTTTGAAATAGTAAAACTAAGATGCAAAAATGTAAATGAATTATGAAATGATTAATTAATATTAAAGATGTAATGTTTAAACCTTGAATAGGGATGCGCTCGCGATGTGTGAAACTTAACTGCTTGAACTGACGTGAACTGCTGTCTGACTATTGAATACTAATGTAATACTGATTTGATACTGATCCCCTCCTCCATTGGGGCAAAGTTTATATTGGTATCACTCACACATTCGCTGGTGTGTAAATACGTGTCACACTAAGACATCTCTTGCAGTATGTTGACCCTAGGTAGGTGGGTGACCAGGGTGGCGACAGATGGTGGCCAGTCGGTGGTTAACAAAGACTGTTTGTTAATAGATGGTAGCCAGGTGGTCTGTTGAGTGTTCATTGATCCTTTTATGAAGGGAATACAGGCCAGGTGGCTTTTGTACATTGCATGTACAATGACTCCTGTTTGAAAGGGTTTAGCGGCGTTTCTTTTACGGTGTATCGACCCTTGTTTGAAAGGGTTTAGCGGCGTTCCTTTGACTGTGTATTGTCCCTTGTTTGAAAGGGTTTATTGCCGTGGTTCTTGACCTGCAGATAGTGGCTGGCTGGAACCACTAGTTATAATTTTTAGATTTATAATTTATTTAAAAATTATATCTTTTTTGCCATCACATAATCTTCTTTTTTTCTGAAGAAAAGCATAAACTTTTTTTTGTCTATCAACTAATAAAAGTGGAGGGATTAGCTAAGTGGTTAGCGCATTGGACTCCCACGCGGAGGTCCCGGGTTCGAGTCCACTGCTACCCTTAGATTTTTTCTTTCTAGGAGACTTCTACAGCTCACTGTCTGTAGCGAGAAAACACCGTCCGGAGGTCGGCAGTGCACTGAGAAGGCTCTAATGGACGCTAATGGCCATAGATGTTGACGCGCCTTAAATTAAAAAAATTAAACCATTCTAAAACTCCATAGTCCAAAAACTATCCTCCATTTATTATTCAAAGAAAACTTTCGCAAGAGACTAAAACGCCGCTGGTCCCGTGACCTCCTAACTTCAAGTTTGCTATGGGAAACATTTCCCAACAATTTTTCACCGATATAAATATATATAATATATATATATATACCATTTTATCATCATATTCACATATTATACTATCTGTACAGTTGTGAATTAAACAAAAAAAGAAAAAAAGTATCTTGCTCTTTTTACGTTTTTGAGATATTTTATTTACATACACACACACACACACACACAAAACCCATAACACATAACACAGACCATTCGCCAAAAACAATTATTTCGTGCTCAGGGGGCGGAGACCTCGAAACTCAATTTCGAAAATTATTATAATAATTTCTCTTAGAGAGAAGAGAAAGTAAGCAAGAACATACATTTTAAAAGGAATTAAAATGAGTAATTTCATTACTATTCATAACAAAATTATTACGTATTCGGCAACATAATAACAAAATTAAGTAGCGTATTATTATTATTTTTTTTACAGAGAACTCATTAAAAAAAAAAAAAATCTTCGATTTCCAAATAAATCATTAACTAATACCGCAAAAACCAAAACAAGAAAATAGATCCCCTCCCACAGTAATAATCAATAATAATTTGTTTTTTACCATTTTTGTATGTTTCCCAATTAACAGTTAAAAAACCGTTTTATAACGGTCACTTCATAATAATTATATTGGTGTATTTTTTGTATTTTTTTTATGACGAAACTTAGGAAAATTGAATTTTTTTTAATTTTGATAATTAATATCTTTTATATTTTATGGTAGTCTGAGGGGGAAGGAAGTGTAAAATGTTCAAGTTTTTGTTTAATTAAATATTATAATTACTAATTATAGTTTAACCGGGAGATTGTTTTCAATGAATGGGTTATAAATTATTTTCTACAAGTTTTATTTTGAATTTAATACCAGTTTTATTACTTTTCTATATTGAATTAATTAAATATCAATTTATAATATTTATAATTATTAATCTAAGAAAATTAATAAATAAAATTTTTACTATAATTTATCTGTTCTTTGGTTTTTTTTTTTTTTTATCGGCTTCATTTTTTTTTGCTTAAGTGTTTAGAAATGTTGAGAAGCTGACACTCTGAATCAAAAAACTTCAAGGAGAAAGTTGTGTAATTGCTTTACATCCGATTTTTTTTTTACTTTCTCTTATTCCTTCTTATTAAGTACTCATTGTAATTCGTGCAAAAATTTTTTATATCGAATTTTTACCAGAAATATACGTTTTGGCGTCCCTTGAATCCGAAAAAAATGGTTTTCAGAAGATGCTGTATATACGTGAACAGCGTTACTAAAAAAAAGAGGCAGCATTCTAGGTCCTATACTATACTCAGTATACACTGCAGACACCCCAACACATCCTCATACCATCCTTCTCAAATATGCAGATAATACTTTTTATTCTGTTTACCAATTATGATTCCGTAGATTTTAGATTATTGTAGGGGATTATTGCAAAGCGATCTGAAAACGATCTATTGTGATTCCCGAACCCTTCTCCAAACCATAGCCGGCCACCAAGCAGTGTTCTCTCGTTATAGATAACACTGCCCATAACCGGACAATGAGTTGTAGAGGCTTCTAGGGAGAAAAAATCTAAGGGTAGCATGCTGGATTCGATCCCGGGACCTCGGCATTGCTAGTCCAGCGCGCTACCATTGAGGCTAATCTCTTCCTTCTCCCATGGTTTTCGCCATTTAACTAGGGCGGAGACCCTAGTTTGTGTACTGAGTTTGTCCTTGTCTGTAAAGAGTAGAGTGTATGTAGTTTAAGTATATTGTGTACTGTTCTGATGAAGTGCATGGAGTACTGAATTGTGGTAACCCGTGCAGTCGCTACTCCCCAAGTAACTGCATGCAACAGATACTCCTTGCGGGCTTAATGATCCCCTAGTAACCCTTAGGTTTCTGAAACCACCCATCTGTCCTCCCTAAAAAAAATGGTCATGAAAACAAGTTCCAAAAAATTACGTTCACTCTTTGTCGCGTTACTCTTCCCCCAGTCTTATACAACTTAATTTCTTTACCAGTGGTCAACGTTGCTCGCTATCTTGGGCTTTACTTAAATCGAAGACATACCTGGAATCCTCATACATGACTTAAAAGAATAAAACTAAACAGATGCTTTCTACAATTTAAAAGACACTGCTAGACAACAGATCTAAACTCTCTCTCTAGACAACAAAAGACTAATTTATAGATCTATTTTAAAGCTCATGTGGGCGTTTGGGGTAAAAGTATGTTTCAACCAAAGACTCAAATCTTTAAAGACTCCAATCCGTATAATCCAAAATCTTCTATAACACTGTAAACTCTCCTTTTTACGTGTCCAACCGAACCAAACACACTGATCTTAATATACCGTTCATCGCTCATGTCGCCCAAACCCGTTACAGAAAATTCAATATTAACCTACAGTCTCACACAAATCTTTTATTTTAAAACCTGTCTTCCCGAACTCTTCCTAATAATCCTCCAAGACGTCTTAAAAGACAATGGGGCCTCGTGAGGTGAAGAGAGTGAATAGTGATTTTGTGAAGTTCTGAAGTGTTACCACTGAGTAGCTTCTCCACTCATTATTATTTATACTCTTTTGTAATTATTGTTAGTTATAGCGCGCGCTGATTGTACTATAAATAAAGATTAAAAAAAAATTCCTTCTAGGCACCAACCGCTCCGGAGCGTCATTTGTCCGGGGCGCCATTTTGGCAGTAAGTGAGAGAAAAATATTGATGTGTTAAATACTCAATTAATAAGAAAATTGCACATATCGATTTTTTCGTTCGCTAAAAATAATTTATTATGCAGAATTTGTAACAGGACGATGATTGAACTTGTTTGAACATGTATATACTTCTCTGAACAGAATAGCATTAGCAGGCGAGCAGAGTGCTGCTTCAGCTTGTGTTTGAACATGCTTAGACTTGGTTAAGAAAAATATATATATATATTCTTAAGGAATCGGTAATTGTCTTTTTGTCCGCGACGATGTAACCGCTAGAGCGGGCGCTGCTTCTAGGTATTTCCATTTTATCGAATAAATTGTTATTTGTCAAAATTCCTCAACCGAAAAGTACCATTATAGTGAATGACTCGAAATTAGTTTCGAAAATGGCTTTCAGAATTCCATTTTTACTTTCTCTTACTCCTAGTAAGAGGAAGTATTGTGATCTTGTCAAATTTTCGATATCGAGTTTTCACCGGCAATATCCGTTTTGAGGTCCCCTGAGTCCAAAAATGTGGTTTTTTTGATGAGTCCAAATGTGGGTGGTGTGTGTGTTGTGTGTGTAGTGTGTGTGTGTTATATATGTAGTGAACAGCATAGCTCAAAAACGAAAATCGTTAGAAAGTTCAAACTTGATATTCGTTTAGGTATCACTATGGGGTCCGACAGTAGGTTAACTGTCAAAATTCCACAACCGGAAGTACCACTTTGCTAGTTTTTTTTTTAATTTTTTTGCGATTTTCTCAAAAATGGCTCTGACGGTTTTCTTCAAATTTGATACAACAACTACACATACAAAGAGCTACAACTTTTATTTGAAACATTTCTCGGGAAAAATTCATTTAAGGGTACTTCTGGGGGAGCGTGGCAATGTTGTTACCGGCCTCTCTAAAGTGCTATTTCAGTTTATTAGACAATTCCTCATCTAAATAATGTTAATTAGAATTGAATATTTGTTGAAATTCCGAGTTTGAAAAAAATCGGATAACCGGAAGTGCGTTTACTTTACCACTTTACTAAATGATTTTTCACTTTTTCGCGATTTTCTCAAAAATGGCTCCGATGATTTTCTTGAAACTTCATATATAAACTACGCATACAAAGATCTACAACTTTTATTTAAAACATTTCTCTAGGAACATTCATTTAAGGGCACTTTTAGGGAAGGGGTGGGGTTATGTTTTTCTTAAAAGTGCTAGCCATAGTTGATTATACAATTCTATCATCCAAACAAAATTAATTAGAAATAAATAGATGGCCAAAATTCCGAGTTTCAAGAAAATTAGTAAACCGGAAGTGCGCTTTTACTGAACAGTTTTTTCAGTTTTCGACGAATTTCCATTAAATTTGGTACACAAAACTATAAAATTTGTCATTATAATTTTGAGAACTGGAGTAAGAGAAAGTTGTGTGAGTGTTTCACATCAGATTTGTTTTTTTTTTTTTTTTTTAAACTAATTACTCCAACTTAATGTGTAATATATTAAGTAAGAGTTTCTATTTGCAACATTTCTTTGGGAAAATTCATTTAAGGCAGCTTTTTGGTGGTGAGATGGGTTTATGTTTTCCTCTAAAGTACTAATTTAGTTTATTTATACGTTTCCTTCATCTAAATAATATTAATTAGTGTTAAATTTGTTGCCAAAATTCTGTGATTTTTCTCCATAAAATATACTAATGGATTTCATCAGATTTGTTATACTAAGTATAATGGCAGAGACTTATCAATTTTTTTATTTTAAACTTTTTTTGGAATGTTCATTTAAGGGGATTTTGGGTGAGGGATAAGATTAAGCTTTTCTCCTGTAAAGGGATCCGAATCAATAAAAATTCATAAGATCCGAAGAACGAAGAATCAACCTAGTTATTTGCTATCTAGGCCAGACTAGAATGGGAGATTTTATGTATATACAGCTGAGCTAGCCCTACAAAAGATAGTTTACAATCAGTTTACATCCAGGCAGCAACCAATCTACTACCTTCTTATTACTCAGCCAGTCTGTCGCTACCTAACCTCTATTTTACTGTAAAGTCCTTGCAGTTTGTGTGTTCTTTTCATTATACAGTGTTCAGCATATTATCTAGATTGTTATTTCTCTAAAATCGCATTCTCTCTAACTTTCTCTTCATTTACCTTCTTATTACTCAGCCAATCTGTCTCTTTATTATTCTCCATCTTACATCTATTCAACGGTAAAGTCCTTGCAGTTTTTGTGTGTTCTATTTATTACACAGTGTTTAGCGTATCATCTACTTTATTTCTCTAAAATATAGTCCCTCTAATTCTCTCTCCATTTACCTTCCTATTACTCAGCCAGTCTGTCGCCACCTAACCTCTATTTTACTGTAAAGTCCTTGCAGTTTGTGTGTTCTTTTCATTATACAGTGTTCAGCATATCATCTACTTTATTTCTCTAAAATCCATTCCATCTAATTCTCTCTCCATTTACCTTCTTATTACTCAGCCAGTCTGTCTCTTTATTATTCTCCATCTTTCATCTATTCAACGGTAAAGTCCTTGCAGTTTGTTTGTTCTATTTATTATACAGTGTTCAGCGTATCATCTAGTTTATTTCTCTAAAATCTGTTCTATGTAATTGTCTCTCCTTCTCTTACTCCCATTATATTCCAAAAAAGTGGTTTAATTAAGTTTATTCTCCCGTTGAGTTAACATTGAAGACAAGTAAACATCTAGCAATTAAAGGAAACAGTGTCAATTTGTAGTATGAAACAGTCGTATGTCGAGTGTTTTACACTAGATTTTTTTATTTTTAAAAAAAACAGTTAAATTGATTGATTCTAACTTTGTGTCAGAAGATTACCTTAACTTCTCGACCTTTTTTTTCAATGTGTTGTTGCGCTATTACTTAGAAACCCGCATCTAGAGAATTCCATTCAAGGAGTAAGAATAACTGTACCGATTGACACTGAACTTGTCGCGATGTTACTATTTCCTTATTCAGTTACTATTTTCTCAGTAAAGAACTGAATTGAAAAACAAAAATAATTATATCATAATAGTTGTTCGCATGTTTACAGATGTTATTAATTTATTTGTATTTGTATTTAGTATGTAAATAAAAATATGTAACAAACTTATGCTAATTTCGAAACATATTTAGCTACCATATTTCATTAAATATTGCAATTATTTATTTATTTATTTTTTTTTCAGGTAAGTACATTACTTGAATATTTCGTAAGAAGATCGCTTTATTTACGTAAGTTACTTATTTTTGGTTTTATTATTTTGTTATTTACTTTCATGTTTTGTTAACTAATAATTAAAGCAATCTAAATTCTCTCTGAATAGTTTTGCTGATGATTACAGTTTAATAATTAAACATTATTACTTGTGTTGGAAACAATTTTTAAGTAAATGATTAAGATAATGGCACAAAGGAGTTATAAAAAGTGATTGTATTGTGGCCCAGTAAGAGTGCCACCAAAAACATTCAACTATGTACATAACCGAAATTTAACCATCCAAATTCCGCACAACAATTCAAAACCAATTTTCACTTTCTCTTATTCCTAGTAAGAGGAAGTATTGTAATCATGTCAAATTTTCGATATCGAGTTTTCACCGGAAATACACGTTTTGTGCTCCCTTGAGTCCAAAAAAAAAGTGGTTTTTAAAAATTGGTCTGTGTGTATGTATGTGGAACAGCATAGCTCAAAATCGAAAAAACCATAGAAAGTTGAAACTTGATATTCCGTTTAGGTATCACCATGAGATCTGACAGTGGGTCATCTGTCAAAATTCCCCAACAGGAAGTATTTTATTAATTTTTTTTTTTTTTTGCAATTTTCTCAAAAATGGCTTCAATGATTTCCTAGAAAGTTGGTATATCAACTACACATAGAATAAGCTACAACTTTTATTTGAAACATTTCTTCGGAAAAAATTATTGAAGGGTAGTTTTGGGGGAAGAGGGGTGGATTTAGATTTTTCTCCCCTCTGAAGTGCTATTTCAGTTTAATATACAATTGTATTATCTAAATAATAATAATTAGAATTAAATATGTTGTCAAAATTCCGAGTGTAAAGAAAATGTCCGGAATGACCGGAAGTGCGTTTTTACTGAACAGTTTGTTCAGTTTTTGCTATTTGCTCCATAAAAACATCGATGAAATTTCATTCATTAAATTTGATATACTAACTATAAAACTGAAGTAAGAGAAAATTGTGTGATTGTAAAATATTTCATATAAATTTAATACGGTTATATCTGTGCAGTAAGCCATACTAAGTTTAGAGAAAATCGTTATAGTTTTTTTGAGAAAATGTCAAAAAAAAAACTCAAAATACCTAGTCTGTAAACTCGCACTTCATAGAATTCTAAGCTTCGAATGTTGCAATGCTTCCTAATGAATATTAATATTTACATACATGGTAAAACCGTATATTGTATTGAAGTGGTACTTTATAGAGAAGCTTATCATTACTTTTCCCCAAGAAGCCCCTCCATGAATAAATATTGTAACGTTTTTCCCTCTAAACTAGCTACTGCAACTAGTTTTAAAGTGGGTTCGTATAGATAAAATACTCTAAACTTCAGTAAAGAAAACATGCAAATTTATTGTTATACACAATAAATTACAAAATATAACACTTAATAATAATTACTTTACAGTTTAAACCACAAAAGTTCATTTGTTCTTTTTATACAAACAAACGTACACTTCGTTTGTAACTGGAAACTCTCTCAACTCTCTGCGGTCCCACTATTTATACCGGTGGGAAAATCTTCTAGAATCTTCTCAATCCTTCCAGAAAGAACTAGAGCTCGTCGCCAGTGCTTCCTAGCGGCCACTAAGGGAACTTAAGGTTCCTACTTTCTCTCCTAGATGGCATCACAGGCTGCGTTACCATATTCTCAGGAAAATATTTCAAATAAAAGTGATAGGTATTCATGTGGGTAGTTAGTATAAGACGTTTAAAGAAAATCTTTGGAGCCGTGTAATGGGATCCGAAGAGCGGAGAAGCACACATTAAATGAATCAAAAGTCAGCTACTCCTCACTTAGGCCAGACTAGAAAGAGACAGTTCGATTAGAATAATAGAACGACAGTAGTACAGTCTAGGAGAGTTTATGACCAATTTACATCCAGTCAGCAACCTATCTGCTACCTTCTTATTACTCAGCCCAGTCTGCCTCTTTATGTTCCTCTCGCCACCAAACTTCTATTATATTAGTAAAGTCGTTGCACATTGTGTGTTCTTTTCATTATACAGTGTTTAGCACATCATCTTAGTATATTTCGATAAAATCTATTCTTCGGACTTTCTTTACTTCTCACACTTAGGAAATTCTGAAGAATTCTGACGTCACAGGACGTTAGATTTCAATGTTGCTGCGCTTTGATCTAGGCGCTTTTTTTTTTTTTTTTTTTTAATTTGGCGTATAATATAAATCAGATCCAAGTATTTTTGCCATGTATGGTAACCCAGCTTTATCTTCATCATCACTTATTTTGTTAGTGCAACCTAAATTTTGAACGCAAAATTCCCAAGGTTAGCTAAAGCTTGCCAATTTCACAATTGTATTAACTACATTAAGGAGGAGGTCGTGGGTGTTACACACCAGATTTTATGACCACTCTAAAAGTCAAACAATGGACCTGCTTTGCTTGGATAAATATAATTATTTCAAATAAAAATCAGTTCTGTACCTCGCCCTCTCTGGTGTAATCTTTCTAACACTGACGAACAATTTCAATTAATAACTTATTTAATTAAATACAATTTGTTTTTTATCTATTACATTTTAATTGAATATATTTCTCAATAACACGATTATTATTGATTCATTTCATGTTATAAAAATATACATTTCCTCATTTATATATATATATATATAGAAATAAACTTTCAAACTCATTGATAAACATTTAATGTATAATTAGAAGTAACGTCACACTAAATAAATAAGAAATATGACGCAAATAAGGTTCTTACGTATTTGAATGTATTCTTTGAAGCGAAATGATCCCTTAATAGTAGCAAGTTATTGGAGACGGGGGAAATTAATGATGAATATAGATAGATAGCTTTAGCTGATGTAATTCCTTGATGACCGATATTGGCTACTTAGAACTCTTGCTTATTACATTATGTAGCAAGCAAAGGACTAGCTTGGAAACTGGTTGTTTCTTCTTGGTCGCTTGCTTAAGCTACTTCAACAATTGTTTTATCTCCTTAAGTGTTTGCTTGTTAATCTATTTAGCATAAATATTAGAATAAATATTTAACATAAATACTTCAACATAAATACGGGTTTCTTCCGACTATATAATGTTAAGGGGGAATTATATTTCTTCTAACTAACTTTCTAATATCATTAGAGGCGATAAAGTTTTAAGTAGCATATTGCGGATGACGGATCAGCTGTTGGCAATAAGAGTCGAACCGGAGTGGTATTTCTAATCTAATCTAATCTACAACTTGGGACCTCCCGAGTAGGGAAGTTCACACACAGGCCGCACCTGATGATCCCATTGAGCCCTGTATCATTAAATAAAAACGTTAGTGCTGAGGCGAATGAAATTTCTGATCCTGAATTCGGCACCAGGTTGTGGGCACCGCCAAATTTCAGGAATCGTTTGCGAGCATAATGTAAGCACTCTCCAAGAAGGTGAAGAACGGTCGGTGTCTTGTCTTTCTGGCCGCGTTTTCTACAGAGTCGATCTGGCAGAGAGACCCATACTATGTAGATGCTTCCTATAACTTGGGCAGTGATTCACTTTAGCGCTGATTTCGTTTTGCCAAGGAGGTTGGTTGCAGCAAGTCCTTGAAGGGACCCTTTAAGAATACGAACTGGTATTTACTTAAGGATTTTTTTTCATACAAGCATCGTTCTTCCAACTTGGTGTGATATTTATGAAATGTATTTCCTTTTCCTGTCCACCCTCCCCCCGACTTTCTGAGCACTAGATTTGGGAAAAGGATAGAGTTGTTAATCAATTCCCAGAGTCTGTCATACAGTCGCTTTTGTCACCAGAAACCAAGGTAATTTGGCTAGAAAGAAAATATTAGCCGCCAGATAAAAGCAGGAAAACATGTGGCACTGCAGTGAATACTGCGAGATCTACGCGGTAACGAACATGACCTGATCTTCTGGCTAAAGAGGGATCCAAAAAAAAAAAAAGAACAACCTCTTCGACTCGTTCCAATTAAAAAATGTAAAGGCTCCTAGTATCTTCATCATTAAGGGACACCTGGAAAAGAGAGTAGATCGAAAATGGTAAAAACTTGATTGTAAAAAGTAGTAGGGTGTCCTATGACAAGTAATAGATCTGTTGCAGAAATAACTTGCACCCACGTAGCCCATATGTAACGAAGAGAATATGACCGGAGAGGTTTTGGCTTTCTGCCTTGAATTAAAGTACATACGTAAATTCTACATTTTGTGAGGCAAATTGATACTGGGTTGCTAGATAGAGATTGATCAAATTAAACGTTAAAAAAATTTAAAATTCCGAATTCGAAGACAAGCCAATTGATTGGTGGAAGTACCACAATGATAAGTGATGTTCAGCTTCTAGTGATTTTGTCGATAACGAAAACAGCGACTTTAAGCCATGGCATACTAACTATTTATATATCTATCTAGGTATGTATCTATTTATTTATCTATATATCTGTATATACATATCAAGTTTGATTAAAATGTTTTCCGAGAATTGTGTTTTAGGTGGGATTTCCCTAATATGTTCAAGAATTCTTACAATGTTTTATAATTTAATTAAACTTTAAATAATATAAGATAATTTTCGTTCAAATAAAAATCAGAAAATATTTAATTAATTAAAATTTCGACTAAAACTATTACAATGATTCTATATTGTATATAGAGATAAACACACTCACACAAACATATATATATAATCTTGTTCAATATTTAAGATATCTTTGTTTATATATATATATATGTATATAACGGAAATTATGAATGAACTACAAGGCTATAGTAGAAAATAAGATGAAGGTCACAACTACAAAGGTTCATTCATAACACTTGTACCAAGAGTAAATGACCCCCAACTAAGGTCATTTCTTAAACAACTTCTTCAATTAAATAAAGTCCTAACTACTGGTTATAATTTTAATAAATTATTAAAACTTATAGTTTTATTTAGAAAAAAAAATCTGGTGTGAAACACTCACACAACTTTCTCTTACTCCAGTTCTCAAAATTATATTTGACAAATTTTATAGTTTGTGTACAAAAATTTAATGAAATTCGATGAAAACTGTAAAACCTGTTCAGTAAAAGCGCACTTCCGGTTTACTAATTTTCTTGAAATTCGGAATTTCAGCCATCTATTTATTTCTATAATTATGTTTGGATGATAGAATTGTATAATCAACTATGATAGCAGTTTTAGAGAAAAACATAACCCCACCCCTCCCCTAAAAGTGCCCTTAAAAGAATTTTTCCAAAGAAATGTTTTCAATAAAAGATGTAGATCTTTGCATGTTTAGTTTATATATGAAGTTTCAAAAAAATCGTCGAAGCCATTTTTGAAAAAATTACGAAAAAGAGAATTTAATAAAGTGGTAAAGTAAACGCACTTCCGGTTATCCAATTTTTTTCAAACTCGGAATTTCAACAACATATTTAATTCTAATTAACATTATTTAGATGACAGAATTGTCTAATAAACTGAAATAGCACTTTAGATTGAAACCTAACCCCACCCCTCTTCCAAAAGTGACCTTCATTGCATTTTCCCAGAGAAATGTTTCAAATAAAAGTTGTAGCTCTTTGTATGTGTGGTTGATGTTTCAAGTATAAAGAAAATCGTCGGAGCCATTTTTGAGAAAATTGCAAAAAAGTAAAAAATCCAACTACTAAAGTGGTACTTCCGGTTGAGGAATTTTGACAGTTAATGTAGTGTCAGATCCCATGGTGATAACTAAACAGAATATCAAGTTTCAACTTTCTACGGTTTTTCGTTTTTGAGCTGTGCTGTTCACATACATACATACATACATAGGCACACACAATCAGACTCACTCACACACACACAGACCGTTTGCTAAAAACCACTTTTTTAGACTCAAAACGGATATTTCCGGTGATAAGTCGATATCAAAAATTTGACACGATTACAATACTTCCTCTTACTAGGAGTAAGAGAAAGTAATAATTTGATTTGATTTTTAATTGAATTAAAAAATAAGAAATTTTATGTAACAGTCGATGATTTAACAAACTATTTACTTTCTAATGGTATTTTTCCGGTTTTAATTTCTGTTTCATTCATCTTCTTCTTATAATACGGAATATATCAAACAAGTTTATCGAGTTTCAAGAAGTTAGCGGTTATACTAAAAGATCGGAATCGAACCCTACGTAGTTGAAGGAAGTTTGTAAAGGATCAGTGGGTGTAATGGGATCCGAATCATTAAAGATTCATAGGATCTGAAGAGCGAAAAAGCAGACATTAAATGAATCAAAATTTAGTCCCCCCCCCCCTCGAAGGCCAAACTAGGATGGGACAGTTCGATTCATAGAAATAGAGCGACAACTGTACAGTTTCAGTACCAGTTTTACATCCAGTCAGCACCTTCTACTATCTTATCATCATTCAGTCAGTCTATCTCTTTATATTATTCTCTCGCAACCTAACTTCTATTTTACTGTAAAGTCCTTGCAGTTTGTGTGTTCAGCATATCATCTAGTTTATTTCTCTAAAATCCATTCTCACTCAATTTCTCTCAAATTCTCACTTCCATTATAGTGGGTTTGATGGGGTTCAGTGAACTGAAACGAGATATGTGTTTCACAAACATTTTTGGGTTATTTTAATATATTGTAAAATGGATAAACTCCCCAGGGATAGATTATTTAGGTTAAAAGAAAGTATCTTAAGTGTAATTCTCATACGACTTTCTTTTACTACAGTTAGGGAAAGGATTAGCTCACTGGTAGCATATTGGACTCCCACGCGGAGTTCCCGGATTCGAGTCCAGTGGCTAGCTCTTAGATTTTTTTCTTCCTAAGAAGCCTCTACAGCTCACTGTTCGCTGATGGACTGTGTTGCCTGTAGCGAAAGAACACTGTCTGGAGACTGGCAGTGTTCTGAGAAGGCTCCTGTCGCCAATGACCATAGATGTTGACGCACCTTAATTAAAAAAAATCGGTGTGAAACACTCACACAACTTTCTCTTACTCCAGTTCTCCAAATTATAATTGACAACTTTTATAGTTTATGTACCAAATTTAATGAGATTCGTTGAAAACTGAAAAAACTGTTTCGTAAAAGCGCACTTCCGGTTTACTAATTTTTATGAAACTCGAAATTTTGGCCATGTATTTATTTCTAATTAATTTTGTTTGGATGATACAATTGTATAAAAAACTGTGATAGCACTTTAGAGAAAAATATAACCCCACCCCTCCCTTAAAAGTGCCCTTAAATAAATTTTCCCGGACAAATGTTTCACGGACAGTTTATATGGTAAGTTTCAAGAAAATCGTCGGAGCCATTTTTGAGAAAATCGCAAAAAAGTAAAAAATCCAACTAGTAAAGTGGTACTTTCCTCGGTCGAGAAATTTTGACAGATAACGAACAGTCAGATCCCATTGTGACCCCTAAACGGAATATCATTTTTCAACTTTCTACAATTTTTCGTTTTTGAGCTATGCTGTTCACATACATACATACATACATACATACATACACACACACACACAGACCATTTGCTAAAAACCACTTTTTTGACTCAGGGGACCTCAAAACGGATATTTCCGGTGAAAACTCGATATCGAAAATTTGACACGATTACAATACTTCCTCTTACTAAAGAGTAAGAGAAAGTAAATTAATAAAAAATAGAAAACGATAATAAAAAAATATTTACAATAACTAACTAGTAATAGTGATTTATTACTAGCCAAATTTCGGTCTCCAACGAAAGAAAAGTTAGGAATAAAAAGTAAAAAAGAAATTTTTTTACATATTTTTAAAATTTTAATAGTTGAGATTTAGTTTAATTCTGATTTCTTTCTGCAATAATAGCAATAGTTTAAAATACATTTTAATGTGCTATATATATATATAATATATAGTATGGCCCGTTTAAATGGCACACCCTGTATAATTGTTGTGGTGGTTGGTTCCGTAGAGCTGGAAAGCGTCAGAGACATTTTCCGTGATAGCCTGCGTCTTTTTGTGGTCATCGACCGGTTTCGGGCGTTCCCCATGTTCAGGATGCGTTTGTCAAACAGTGTGTCAAGGTGTCAAGCACTCTTGAGTGTGTAAACTGAATATTGCTCTGTGCAAGTCTGTGTTATCACTCTGTTATCACAAACGTATCCTGAAGATGGGCGAACGCCCGAAACCGGTCGATGACCACAAAAAGAAGCAGGCTATCACGGAAAATGTCTCTGACACCCTATATAATACTTTTATTGATTCATTTAGGTTTGTTATATATATTTAGTTTATTTATTATTTTTTAAATATTTTTGTGTATTCTTTATTTGCTTTGTAACCTTAGTACAGCTCCTGAAGAAGGCAATAAATTTGCCGTAACGTCGGTGAAATTTGTTTTTTTTTTTTTTTATGACCGAACCTGAACATCCATTTTACAAACATCAAATCGTAACGAACATCAAAATATTGAGTAAAGTCGTATTTTTTCTGGTTGATAGATTTTGCCCGAAATCTTCGTGCCTAATGTTGCTGTGTTGGTACGTCAACAGAATCAAGTTTGAGCTTGACACATACATATACACAGAAACACACGATATATATACACGAAGTGTGGCTATTAAATAACGAGACTGACGCTGCTATAGAAGAAGTACACATGCGTCAAACGCCAACGACCGACAGCTGTTTAGCGTGAAGCCTTCTCTTTCCAATGCACTACCTCTCGCTTCTGTAAACAAATCCGTATAGCCATAGCCTTCGTACGCATTAGAGTTGTTTTTTTTTTTGTTTCGCCGGAAAAAATGGTGAATGTTACAATACAGCAACGAATTGTTATGAAATTTCACGTGTGAAACTTGGAAAAAAACCGCTACTGAAACTTATAAAACTTATTGAAAGAAATGTATGGCCATGAATGTTTATCGCGGCACGTGTTTTTTTTTTGTTTTTTTTTTGAGTGGTTTAAGCGTTTTCAAGATGGCCGAAAAGATATTGAAGATGATTCACGCCCGGGAACGCCCTTCCACGTCAAAAAGCGGATGATAATATCGAAACAAAAGGGTAATCTGGTACGATCTGACACCATCGGTGAAGTATTCGTATAAGTATGCCGTATTCTAAAAAATAATTTTATCATACTGTGATGTGATAGCGATAGCAAGAATTTTTTTTTTTTTTATAAAAATATACTAGAATAGAATAGAATCGGGGGGGGGTGAGCCTCATTCCACTGCGACCTACAAATTGAGGTCTATTGTGGATCCCCTTAAGTTACAGAACAGCCCCCAGCTTTGCCCTCCTAATCAATCCTAGCAAAGCTGAGAGCGGCTCCGTCATGAAGCTTTCAGCTTCGGGATTGCCCGTCCCCAGTTGAAGAAACCTAATCCTCGCCAGGCCGGCGCACTCACAAAGGATGTGCGCCGGGGTCTCCTCCTCTACCTTGCAGAATCGGCATACCGCACTATCCGCAAGTTGTAGGTGGTGCATGTGTCTATTCAGCCTACAATGCCCTGTTAGTAGACCCACAATTAACCTTATATCCCTTCGGGTTTGGCTCAGTAGGTCTTTGGTAAATTTAGGCAAATGTCTTTTAATGAAGAGCTTTGCCTGCCTCTGTCCTGGTGTTCCCTCCCACCAACGCAGACGCTGATCTTCTATCCACCCCTTGATAGAAGTTTGGATGAGGCTCCTGGACAAGCCGCAGAAGGGTTCGGGGCCTATAAAGGTATCCTGCGAGCCCTCCCTCGCTAGGGCATCCGCCCTCTCATTGCCCAGGAACCCCGCATGTCCCGGCACCCAGGCGAGTGTCAGTTTATTCCGAGTACCCACCTCGGTGAGGGCAAGTAGGCAGTCCCACACCAGTCTTGAGACTATTTGGTGTGAGGAAAGTGCCTTCAGGGCTGCCTGACTGTCGGAGTATATGGCCACTCTAAAAAAAAAAAAAAAAAAAATTATACTAAGTATATTATAACAAATAATTTAAAGAGATATAAAATAGAAAAACTAAGATGCACAATAGTAAATAACTATAAGAATTATAAAATGAATATAAAATATTAAAGAAGTTAGTAAAGTGTTAAAACCTTAAATAGGGACGCGCTCGCGATATGAGACGGTGCTTCTGATCTGAAAACTGATATAGGCATTGGATGCCTGAGTCGAACTGAATCCCTCCTCCAGTAGCGCGACGTGTTATATTTGCATCACTCACACATCGACGCTGATGTGTAAGTACGTGTAACACTAAGACATCTCTTGTGGTATATTGACACTAGGGGAGGTCAGTAGTTAACAAGGGCTGATTTGGCCGGGATGGCGACGCTTTGTTAACAGATGGTGGGCCAGGTAGGCCAGTAAGGTATTATCTCTTGACTGTATATTGACCCTTTTTGAAAGAAATACAAAAAGGGTTTGCCGCGGTTCATGACCTGCAGGTAGCGGCTGGCTGGACCCTTTTCCAATTTCCAACCACTAGTTGTAATTTTTAGATTTATTTAAAAATGATCTCTTCTTTTTTTTTCTTGCTATCGCTATCACATCACAATACCCAGGGGAGGTTGAAAATTCAATTTAAAAAATTTGACAAGAGAAAGTACGCGTCTTAATAAGCGAGAAAGTAATAAAAAAAAATTATTTTTTTTAGCCTCCATCTAATCTTCAACTGTATAAACTATGTCATTACCATTCTTGATAATTAAATGTATAATAAAAATATGTTTGTAGATACATCGCTAACACCAAATATAGACAAAAAAAAAAACAATTGTAATCTGTTTAGTGCCTAGTTATTTTATTTTTTATTATTTTATTATTATTATTTTTTTTTTTTAAAGATAACGTTGAAATACTGGGAATAACTCATTAAAATTAAAAAAACAATTTCTTCTTAGAAATGACATAAATAATGATTTAAAAAAATAAAAATAACAATAAACAATAGTATTGAAAGATTTAAAAATAATAGATTAAATGCAGGCGAAAAAACAGACCACTAATTAACTAGACTCTATAAGATTATCCAAAATAATTAATATATACCCATTAATTAATTTTATTACCTATAATAAACAGTTATTATAGAAATAAATAGAATATAATAACTTTTTTTTACCGAACCATATTTAGTAAGGGATCATATTCTTACAGAATCGTAAGAACCATATTCAGCCTTTTTAACAATATATTAATTAGTATATAGATGCTGATTTGTTATTGATAAGAAATAAAGTTATTTAAAGAAAAAAAAAACAAAAAAAAAAATACAATCCCCTTAAAGGGTCATTTAATTATTGTTTTAAAGCATTGTTGTTTTTTTTTTTATCAGTATTTTTTAAAATATATTTCTTCATGATATTTATTAAAAAGTTAATTTAATTACTAATTATAATTATAATTATATATCTTGTGATATGATTTAGTTTTTTTTCTATGAATAATTAATATAATTTTTTCCATTAATTGACAATAATTTGTACGTTTATTTATTTATTTATTTATTTATTTATTTTTTGACTTTTCTCAAAGATAATTGAGAAAAAGATATGATGTAAAGTTATTTATAGAAACTTCTTAAGTAAACTAAATTTCCCCAAATTTTCTTGACAGAACTGGACCTATTTGCTAGCAGCTAGCATTGAACTTCAATTTGGTCTGTCTTATTTACAAGGAATAAATGAATCTAACCCTTTATCGAGTGCTAATGTTGTCTCTCTTCTCTGGAGCAAACAGTTCAATTCCTTCTTAGAGCTTCCAAATAAATTTATATTACACACAACAGCTGCAGGATTTTCACAAATTTAATTAATTTTTCTTCTTCTGATAATGAATTTAACTGAAAAAAAATCTGGTATGTGAAATACTCACACAACTTTCTCTTACGCCACTTTTTCAAAAAAATTTAATTGACAAATTTTATAGTTTGTGTAACAAATTTAATTAAATTCATCGAAAACTGTTCACCAAAAGCGCACTTAAGGTTTATTAATTTTTTTGAAACTTGGTATTTCGGCCATCTATTTATTTCTAATTAATTTTTTTTTTGGATGATAGAATTGTATGATAAACTATGATAGCATTTCAAAGTATAAACATAATCCAAAACTACCTTAAATGACATTATCAGGAGAAATGTTTCAAATAAAAGTTGTAGCTCCTTTGTGTGTGTTGTTTACACTCCTAGTTAAAAGAAATTCGTTGGAGCCGTTGTCGAGAAAATACGAGAAAAATACATTTTAGTAAAAACACACTTTCGGTATCTGGATTTTTTCTAACTCAGAATTTCAACAATACATTTAATTCTAATTAAAATTATTTAGATGACAGAATTCTTTAATAAACTGAAATAGCACTTTAGAGGAAGCCGTAACCCCACCCGTCTCCCAAAAGTGCCCTTAAACCAACTTTCCTGAAGAAATGTTTCAAATAAAAGTTGTAGCTTATTCTATGTATAGTTGATATATTAAGTTTCAAGGAAATAGTCGGAGCCATTTTTGAGAAAATCGCAAGAAAGTGAAAAAAAAAAATCCATTCAATAAAGTGGTATTTCCGGTTGAGGAATTTTGACAGATAACGTACTGACAGATGATACCTGAACGGAATTGAAGTTTCAACTTTTTATAGTTTTTTCATGTTTGAGCTATGCTGTTCACATACATAAACACAGACCATTTTTTAAAAGCCACTTTTTTTTGACTCAGGGGACCTCAAAATGGTTATTTCCGGTAAAAACTCGATATGGAAAATTTGGCAAGATTACAATATTTCCTCTTACCTAGGAGTAAGAGAAAGTAAAAAAAATACCTCTTGCCGCAAACCTAGTTATTTACTTAGGAATATTTTATGAATAAATCAAGATATGTTTGAACCTCTCGACCATATACAATTGGGTGTACACTAGGAAAAATTGGAAAGGTTTTAGATAGGAATCCAATCAATTATTACCTTACTTAGTGATAAATTTAAAAAGTATTTAATTTAATAACAAAAGAGCCATTAATTTGTGATAAATTAAAAAGTATAAATAAATTTAACGACGATGATGGACAAGATTTGAATGGTGGTATCCAACGCCAGTGTATCCAAGACCGGTGTATCCAACGCCGGTGTATCCAACGCCGGTGTATCCAAGTCCGGTGTAACCAAGTCCTCCATATCCAAGACCATATCCGCCATATCCAAGACCATATCCGCCATATCCAACACCATACCTGCCGTATCCAAGACCATAACCGCCGTATCCAAGTCCAGTTCCGTATCCGAGTCCATATCCATAGGATACAGGAGCATGGGCAACAGTGGCTACTGGAGCATGTGCGACAGTGGCTACTGGAGTATGTGCGACAGTGGCTACTGGAGCATGGGCAACGGTGGCTACTGGAGCATGGGCAACGGTGGCTACTGGAGCATGTGCGACGGTAGTTACTGGTGCAGCATAACTAACAGCTGGTGCGTGGGCAACAGTCAATGGGGCATTGTATCCATAGCCACCATAACCATAGCCGGCTCCATAAACTGTCTGGACTCCGGTAAGTCCAGCAGCTGAAGCGGCTGCTACGAGCACTGAAAGAACGATCTGAAAATAAGATTTGAATATTTAACTTCAATCATGGTAACATCTAGTCAAAAATATAGAATATTAACAATTCTTTACATCATTATTACTGAATATGGATTTATTACTTGAGAAACAAATTAATTTAAGGAAGGAAATAGCTAAGTGGTTAGCGTACTGGACTCCTACGCCGGAGGACCCGGGTTTGAGTCCAGCTGTGCTGCCCTTAGATTTTATCTTCTTAGGAGCCTCTACAGCTCACTGTCCGGTGTTGGACAGTGTTGACTGTAACGAGAGAAATGCACTAAGAAGGCCCTGGGCGTCAATTACCATAAATGTTGACATGCCTTAAATTAAAAAAAAATAATAATAATAATTTTAATACTAACCAATTTCAACATGTTGTATTCTTAGATGTACTACTGTGAAAACACTGATACCATTTCAATGATCTGATCCACTATATATACTAAATTGTGCGTCCTACTATACATACACACAGACCCCTACCTATCTTGATTTTGAAAGGTGAATCTTAAAACAACATTTTTTTATATATAATGAACAGTTTAAATATATATTTTTTTTTTCACATTAAATTGTGTAAAACATTAAACAGCATTAAAAAACAGAATATATACCTTCTTTAATGTCACTTACCAATATATTGGGAAATTTCTGTTAAACTTGTTATTTCTTTTTTTTTATTTGTTTTTTTTTATTACCAATCAAGTGCAAGGTCCGATAATGTAATTTTTATTTAAAAAGTTATTCTTATTAAAATATTTCTTAAGAAAAACAGTAATATTACTAATACAGAAGGTATTATGACGAATTCTGTTAAAGTAAATTGAAATAATTCCATTATGGTTTACCTGGGGTGGGGGATATTGTTATTGAAAATAATATTTTTGATCGATCTTATTCAAATAATAACAAAAAAACGGAAATTTCCAAATTTCAAATATATATCACTAGATTATTTTATGTTTATTACGATCTAATCCTAGCCTGGGCATCAAAAATTGTTTCTTAAGAAAAATAATCAATTTAAATTTTTTGGGGTAATTTCATTTGAATTCATCACAATAAAGTAAAATATAGTTTAATTTTTGGTTTTATTATTATATAATAGCGTAGAAATACTCAAAATACGTAAAAAAAAAAAAAAAACTACGTATCTACGTAACTATGATTTGTATGGGGTTGTGACCGCCACGGAAACCGAGCCAGCATTAAAAAGTTTTTTTTTGAATTTTTTTAATTTAATTTTTTATTTTTATTTGTTGCATGTTTTTTCTAATCTTTGATTTTATTCTTGTGAGGGTTTGAAGAAACTCATCATTGTTGACTGTTTTTTAGAATTGCTCACTTTCTTGGCTGCAAGAACTTGCAGTTTCCTTAAAAGTAAATTTGATGTACTATCGCACTCTTCTTGGTGTTCGTACCATTCAATAAATTTGGAAATCGAAATTTCAGATTCGGTGTTAGTAATTTTTGAAATTTGAATTTCATCTTCTTCATTGTCGCTATTATTTTCATCAGTTGGATCCAGAAATCCAGAAATTATATTGCGCCCGCGCCGTTTACAATAAAGAGTACATAATATGTACATAATGTGTGGGCACAAACACCGTGACGGATAATTGGAGGTAACGGATAAAAGAGTGACGGATAATCGAGACTGCACTGTATATATATATATGTGTGTGTGTATATGTATGGTATATATTTAGTGTATATGTACTGAAATATATATAGTATAATATATGCATATATATATATATATATATATATATAACTTAGTTATAAATATTATAAAATATGCTTAATATGCTTCAGTGTATTTAATTTTTATTATTTCAATCACTTAATTTTAAATTGTGTTAGCTTGAAATCGTTATTTAATTTAATTTTAATGTTATTCTGATTATTTAATTGTCAAGTGAATCTCCCTCCAACAACAGAGTTAAAAAATTAGACCCCCACGTGTTGTTTCCATTTTAAGGAAAATTTGCTCCCTTTAACAACCCAAACATGTGTTCCTTTCCATCCAGCTATTATGAGCATACCTCCCTTTGACATAGTTTAAGAGTTTAGTTTTAAAATAAAATTAAAAAGACCACTCAGTGTATAAACTGAATTTGTTCTGTGCAAGTCTGTATTATCACACTGTCTTACAAACGCATCCTGAAGATGGGCGAACGCCCGAAACCGGTCGATGACCACAAAATGAAGCAGGCTACCACGGAAAATGTCTCTGACTATTTACAGTATTCACTATTTACAATTCATAACTATTTACAAATATTTACAAGAAAAGAAAATAAAATAAAAATAAATAAATTCATTAAAAAAATAAAAGAAAAGTAAATTAAATTAAAAATAGAAGTTATGTCACATATTTATTTACATGAAAGGGGAAGGGGTACTCTATATTCCACTCCCCCCATAAAACATCCTAAAGCATTCATACATACCACGATCAAGCCAATAAATACATTCATACACTTTCATACTTCTTAGTCAGTTCAGTCAAAGCATCTATCACAAAGATATTGTTAGAGAATATAATATTCCAAAAAATGTTTTTTATTATGTTGCGTTAATTATTTTGTTTTGTTTTTAATTTTATATGCTCGGATGGCTTTTTGGAGCATAGTTGCGCAAGCATTTTGATATAGAGTTTGACATCAGGGTGTTTACTGTGGGGAGCTCAAACAAATTCTTTCTTATATTTACTATCTAAATTTTCATTGCCTTACCCCTCTAATAGATATTTCTGCGTCAGTCAAAGAACAATATTATTCTTTCTTATCTTTATGCTGTGGAAAGCCGGTGTTCTTTCAGGGTAGTATTCTTGGGTCAATACTTTTCATTATTTACATTTTCAATACACCTTTCATATAACAATTTTCATTTACTCAGATGACATAGCCATTTTTTTCTTGATATATTGATCCTGTACAGTCCACTCGCATCTTGCAACAACACTCTTACTCTTCTTAACCATTGGTTTTTGTCAAATTGAAACTCAAAGTAAATGTTCAAAAATGCCCAAAAAAATATAACATTCACTCTTCGATAAACTATCTGCCCACCTGTATACTTATATGAGACTGCATACCCTTGCAGACGAAACAAGGACTCAACAATTGACAAGCGATTGACATGGAATCCGCACACAAAGCTCACAAGATCAAAAATTTAAAAAAAAAAAGCACCTTACTACTTATTGGCACGACATCTGGACAGACGACGAAAATTGACATTAAACAACAAAGTTCTGATATACAACGCACTTTTGAAATCTATCCCAGGCTTAGGGACTCGGGACTATGGGGGTTCAGCCAAGCATTATCTAATATCTATCACTTTCAATCCTTATAGCCCAAAATTCTTCGCTGAATAACAAACAGTGCTCCATACTGTGTCTCTCCTTTTAAAACCATCTATATTGACTTAGAAATAGATACCATTTATTAAAGACTTAATCTCAACACGTTAGTCATCCTAACCCTCTAATTCATCACCTTCTCCATCTTCTTTACTTCCTGACAATCCATTTTGACACAAATGGGCTGGCCGCGAGTTTTTCTAGTTTCTTTATATCGTAAATTGTTTTATATTGAAGTGATACTTTAAAGGAATGCATAACGCTACTGTTTCCTCAAGACCTCCAAAAATGATTCATTACCGAGAAATATTTCAACTAAAAGTAATAAGGTATGTCCACACTTGTGCACTTTCCTCTTCCTCTTCCCTTTCAACTTGCGTTTCCTCTTTCCATTTCAACATGCGTCACGCATGCCTCTTGAGGCATTCAATTCGTTGTACACATGTAATCATCTCTTCAGTGTGCATTTTATCGATGAATTCAGAAGCGGCATTAGCCGCTATTTGTGCAGGTATCTGTTTTTGAAAAGTGCACGAAAAAGAAAAAAAAAAAAACAGCGAGCCCTGTGGACAAAGCAGCTTTACAGAAAACGAAATATTGGACTAGTCACAGAACTTCAGCTTGAGTTAGACGTATTTCGGAATTTTACACGTTTGTCGAAGGACAACTTTTACAACTTGTTAAGAATAAAAGAGCCAATAATTCCAAAGAAGAACACTCGTTTAAACGAGATGCTATTCCACCTGAAATGAGGCTACTGATTGATTACGTTGAGGTTTCTCGCTACCTGCGATTCACTAACGTCTTTGGCATATTTACGTAAAGTATCGCAGCAAAGCATATCTGCAATGCTACCAGAAGTCATGTCGAGATATTATTAATTAATAATAATAGTTTAATAATATCAGTTAATAAAAAAATTATTATAAACATAAAAAAAAATAATAATAATATATATAAAATTATATTAAAATAATATTAAAACTAATTAAATAATATTTGAAATTAATTATATAAATATAACACTATACAAGTGTAAACACAGCACGTAGCGAGATCAACAAGGCGCATAGAATGCTGAACGAAAATCCAAGAGGTTGGATTCACGTGCGCTGTGGTTGCGTCATGAAAATAAAGGCCCATTCAACTTCCATGAGGTATGCAATAACGCATGCCTCTCGTTCATCACACCGTGCGCTATAACGCATGTCTTTCTTGAAAGAAAAGTTGTACCAGTGTGGACATACCCCATAGGTATCTATTCTATGTAAAGTTGCACTCCGTTTGAGATGGATTTTACCCGAAACCTTCGTGTCGGTTGGGGTATTAGTAAATAATACCTAAATGGAATAACAAGTTTGAATTTCTTGTAACTTTTCAAATTTTTTGAGATATTCTGTTAATACACACACACAAACTCATCATTCGCTAAAAAATTTTTTTTTTCGAATTCAGGTGACCTCAAAACATTCGGTGAAAACTCAATTTCGAAAATCTGGCACGATCGCAATACTTCTTCTTATTAGAAAGAGCGATATGATAATGTATAGGCAAATGACTCTTTTTACTTTCTCTTACTCCTACTAAGAGGAAGTATTGTAATCGTGTCAAATTTTCGATATTGAGTTTTCACCAGAAATATCCGTTTTGAGGTGCCCTGAGTCCAAAAAAGTGGTTTTTAGCAAATGGTATGTTTGTATGTATGTGAAAAGCATAGCTCAAAAACGAAAAACCCCAGAATGTTGAAACTTGATATTCCGTTTAGGTATCACCATAGGATCTGACTGTACGTTACCTGTCAAAATTCCTCAACCGGAAGTACCACTTTACTAGTTTTTTTTTTTTTTTTTTTTTTTTTTTTTTTTTTTTTTTTACTTTTTTGCGGTTTTCTCAAAAATAGCTCCGACGATTTTCTTTAAACTCGTTATATCAACTACACATACAACGAGCTACAACTTTTATTTGAAACATTTGTCTGGGAAAATTCATTTAAGGGCACTTTTGGGGGAAGGGTGAGGTTAGGTTTTCATCTAAAATGGTATTTCAGTTTATTAGACAATTCTGCCATATAAATAATTTTAATTAGAATTGAATATTGTTCAAAAATTTTGAGTTTAAAAAAAATCGGATAACCGGAAGTGCGTTTACTTTACCACTTTACTAAATTGATTTTTTTCACTTTTTCGCAATTTTCTCAAAAATGGCTCCGACGATTTTCTTGAAACTTCGTATATATACTAAACATACAAGGATCTACAACTTTTATTTGAAACATTTCTCTGGGAATATTCATTTAAGGGCACTTTTAGGGGAGGGATTGTATTTATGTTTTTCTCTAAAGTGCTATCATAGTTGATTATACAATTCTATCATCCAAACAAAATTAATTAGAAATAAATAGATGGCCAAAATTACGAGTTTCAAGAAAATTTAGTAAACCGGAAGTGCGCTTTTATTGAACAGTTTTTTTTTTTTGTTTTTTTTTTTTTCAGTTTTCGACGAATTTCATTAAATTTGGTACACAAACTATAAAATTTGTCAATTATAATTTGGAGAACTGGAGTAAGAGAACGTTCTGTGAAGGTTTTTATGTTTACAAATAAATTTCTTAAAATGTCTTAAAATAGATAATTTATTAAAAAAAAAGCCAATAGAATTGTTGTTAAATATATCATTAAATAAATTATTTTATAAAAATTTTTTTTTGGTCTATAATCATCTAGTTATATCTAGTAAAGCTTAGTTAAGTTCAACGGCATTATTCTAAAACGCTTTTTTCTTTTCTTTTTTTTTTTTTTTTAAATATGCCGCCGCTTATTACACGTAATAACTGGTCATTATATTATATTACTAGGAAATTAGGATGAAGTGGGAACTATGGATGTAAAAAAATGCGAAGATTAGATACAGTAGACAATTTTTATTTATTTATTTTATATATAATGAAGTTTATAATGAAGTTATTGGACAAGACATTCTCTACAAGGCAATTGTTTTTTATATATCTCCCTAGAAATAATGTGAATTTTAAACCTTATTTGTTAATTTCCCTTTTCTGTATAATGAGGCAACACTGTAAAAAAGAGAATACTAAAAAAAAAAAAAAAAAAATCTAGTGTTGGTAACACTTACACGACTTTCTCCCCTTACTCCTCTTCAGTTTATTAAAATGACACTTATTTTATTTATTTTTTTATTTAAATTGGAATATATTATTTTACTTTATCTATTTATTGTTATTTTATTGAATCATGTAATTTTTTTTTTGCTAATTATTATTCTTAATTATATTGAGATAACAACAGAAAACCGTAAGATCATTGTCTTTGTGATGTTTTGTGAATATTTTTTTGTGTCTATGTAAGATAAAAAGAAAAAATAATAAATATCTTATCTATCTATCTATCTAACAGGTAGATAATGATTCTTTTTCTTCCATTGGCTCTACGGTCCTTAAAGAACCTTGGCCTTCGCCAGAAGAATTTGCTGCCAGGCGTCTCTCTCATCCCACTTTCCTTCTCCATTGCCTTATCTCCATCTTCCCCAAATCCTCTTCTACATCCTGTAGCCATTTTAAACGGCCTTTTCCTCTTTTTCCTCCCTTGCATCCATCCGGTGCAGATGCCCCAACCAGTGCAGTCTGTCTGTCTTTGGTGGCCACAAGATCATCCTCCCTGTAAAGCTCTCTTAGTTCCTTATTCCTCCTTATTCGGTATGCTCCATTTTCCTGGATATGCCCATATATCGTCCGTAACACCTTCCTTTCCCAGGTATTTAACTTTCTTTCATCCGCCTTCCTTAGGGTTCAGGTTTCAGAACCATACAAAACTACTGGTCTGAGGATCGTCCTATAAATGGTGACTTTTGCCTGCCTTGATATGCATTTATTCGGAGTGTCGGCAACAAGGCTGCATAACATCTATTTCCAGCGCTTATGCTACTCTTAATATCCTGGCTTACGTCATTTTTGCACGTTAGTAAGCTGCCTAGGTACTTGTAATCTTTTGTAGCCTTAAAGCGATGTTCAGCAGCTTGAAAGTCGCCGAATCTCCTCAACTTTCTAGTGGTCACCATATATTTAGTCTTTTCCTCATTTATTTCTAGACCATATTTTCCTTTCTCTAATTCCCCCCAAAAGCATTTTTTAGTGCATCTGCCGATCTTGCAACAATTGCTACATCATCGGCTTAAGCAAAAATGTGCGATAGGCGGTTATAAATGCTACCCCGGGATTCTCGGTTATATTACGGACAGCCACTTCCAACATTAAAGAGAACAGGGGATATCGGATCTCCCTGCCTCAGCCCCACGTTTACAGGAAACCCTCGTGACAGAGTATTCTGAACGACTACTTTTGCCGTGGTTTTGGTCAAGGCCATTTTTACCAGTCTGATTAGCTTGGCTGGTATCTGGAGTTCCCTCATAATCCAGTTAACAAGTCCTATCCGGGAGACTCTGTCATACGCCATCTTAAAATCCACATAAATTTGATGGAGGTCAATATTATTTTCATTAAATTTGTCCATCAACATCCTCCATGAAAAAATTTGATCGGTCGTTTATCTTCCCTTGCGAAAACCACACTGGTAGTCCCCTAAGATGTCTTCAGCTCTATCGGAGATCCTTTTGGTTCTCCAAATTCTCTCCATATTCTGCACCAAGCTTCTATGAGCTCAAGGTGTTCTTGTACTGCATTTGAGACTGTGTAGGATTGGAGTGAGAGAATAATATAGCGGTATCATTGGCATAGGTAGTAATTGGGGTTTGAGGATGAGTAGGAATGTCAGCTGGTATAAAGGATTGGTCCGAGTATACTACCTTGCGGAACTCCAGCGCAAATCGCATGAAGATTGGAGACCTCAGCGCCACATCGCACTCTGAAGCAGCGATTGGTGAGATAGGATTGTAGGAGTAGGTAGAAAGGTTGCGAGAAATTAAGGAAGGCCGCTCATCCGGCATGCGTCAAGACAATGCACGGGCAAAAAAAGGATGTTTGCAACAAGTCGTAGTGGATTGAAATCATATGAAGTTACAATAATTACCGGTAACATGTCTTAATCATGATGCTGAAAGATCGGCGTCATGTAGCAAGACAGATGCTGCAAGACTCTGCATGCCATTTTTCGGTGCGGCATGAATGAGTTATGTGTATTCCAAAGTGCTGATTATCAGTATGAGCGAGGAACAATTGTCAATAAAATTAGTGCAGGCTGTTCAAAGAAGGCCTATTGTTTACGATTTAGATGGAACTGGATAAAGCATGGAATGAAATATCAAAGGAGTTGAATTTAAGTCGTAAGTTCAATTTAGTGTTATTCATTGTGCTACACTTGTTACATCAAGTAAGCACTCTTTGCGCATGTCTTATCTTAATTCTAATTCAAATTTAAAACAGTCATCCATATACAATGGATGTGGGAAGTAGAAAGAATTAGAGAGAATGGATTTTAAAGAAATAAACCACATTATATGCAGTACACTGTGTGATGGATGCCAGAAATATAAAAATATATTTAATTTCAAATAATCAAAATTATGAAGAAAATGTGACATTCCCTTGGCAAAAAGGGTAAGCCAGGTAGAAGACCACCACTATCTTTTAGAGTTCATGAACCTTGTTAGCATTGTACACCCCTTCTTCTCACAGAGGAGGGTTTGAACGAACAATTAGAAGACATTCCTTCAAGATAGTCTGAACAGACACTCAAGCCAGAACACTTGTTTTTCGCTCTCTTAGAATCAGTGGCAGTTTAATTATAACATAAGAGTTTAAATTAATTTCAGTAAATTATTAAGCATATTGCTGTGTTATTGAATAGCGTTTAAATATCTTTAAAGAATATATTTAATTTAATCTACCAATGTTTTCTTAATTATTCTTATTACTTCTCTCTCTCTTAAAGCTTACAAACAAAAGCCCCTTTACAAAACCGCTCACGCTACAAGCTACTCCTACATTACAAAGCAGTACACAGAAATAACATTTCAACTGTATAATGAGAAGAACACGCAAACTGCAAGGACTTTACAGTAAAATAGAAGTTTGAGAGAAATATAAAGAGACAGACTGGCTGAGTGATGAGAAAGAAGATAGTAGATAGGTTGCTGACTAATTGTAAACTGGTCGTAAACTGTCCTGCTGTCGCTCTATTTATATGAATCGAACTGTCCTTTCCTAGTCTGGCCTAGATTGGGGGGGGGGTAACAAAATTTTGATTCATTTAATGTGTTTGACCGCTCTTCGGATCCCATTACATCATACGTCGTCTTCATTCGAAAAGAAAGCATGCTATTAACTACAAGACGTAGACACATGCTTCTTCTTTGGTGTATGGAAGAGAGTCTGAAACATGAATAAAGCAAAGACTTCGTGTTGTGTCTTATTTATATTATCTTGACGCAAGCCAATATGCCGGCCTCCCTAATGTTTTTTTCGAAAGTATGTCCTCGGTCCTTAAAACTTTGAGATGTGTTGTAATTTATGTGATATTATTTTGGAAATGTGAAGGTTTGATATATTTTATTTACTAAAAATAACTTTTTTCGCTCTTTTTTTGAATCCATTTTCATCTTGATATAAAATCAGCAATAAAGGTGTTTGGTGTGTCCATTAAATAACAAAAATAAAAACCGGATCAAGTAATTGATCGTATATAAAATAAATTTTTCCAAAGTAAGTATAAGGAAAGGTTGACACTATGTAAACTTAACTCCAACATAAAGACCACCCACTAAATAAATTGCACATTTAAAAAAACAAATCTTTAAAAAGGGGTCATTCGATATCTAAAGCGTGCCTTTTAAAAATAAGGATGCTTGCTTACCCACCTTTTATATTATCTAGTGTTGTGATTTTATTTTTTCTGTACTCCATCTTGTTCCATATGTCACATTACATGGCTGCTCGTGTACCACGTATAACATTGCCAGGAATTTCAATCTTAATATGTGATTACCACACTGTTTTCTAACCCTTTACTTTTTAAAGCTTCTCTACTATTAGAAGTGACTTGAAGACGTGAGAACTTGCCTAGTAATACTGAGCAAGAGAGTGAGAGAGAGAGAGGTTTCTCCTCTCTCTTTTTCAAGATGTCGCTGACATTTCATACGGTTTTTATCGCCGTATTTAGGAGTGCCGACTGTTTAATGTGATAAGCTATAACTTTAAACAACTTATAATTCACCTACACTGTGATATATGAACACTGATATATAAAAGCAGATCGCAACACATAGATAATATCATTTTTAAATTATTATATTTTTGCTACAATGTTGATTTATTTTTTTTTTTTTTTTTATAATCTTAAGATCACGCTTTTAAATGTCTCAGCCCCCCCCCCCCCTTAAATTTATAACTTGAAAAATTTGGTGTGAAACACTTACACAACTTTCTCTTACTCCAATTTTCAAAATTGTAATTGACAAAAATTTTATAGTTAGTGTACCAAATTTAATGAAATTTGTCGGAGAAATTTGTCGAAATCTGTTCATTAAAAGCGCACATCCGGTTTATTAATTTTCTTTAAAAACTCTGAATTTTGGCCATCTATTTATTTCTAATTAATTTTGTTTAGATGGTAGAATTGTATAATCAACTATGATACCACTTTAGAGAAAAGCATAACCCCCACCTCTCTCCCAAAAGCCCCCTTTTGGGGGACTTTAAGTTTTTCTAAATAAAAGTTGTAGCTCTTTATATGTATAGTACACATTACTAATTTAAAGAAAATCTTTGGTGCCATTTTTGAGGAAATACTAGAAAACTGACAAATATATTTCAGTAAAAAAAACGCACTTCCGGTCATTCGATTTTTTTTTTTTCAAACTCGGAATTTCAACAATACATTTAATTCCACAATTATTAATATTATTTGGATGATAGAATTGTATAATAAACTGAAATAGCACTTTAGAGAAAAACCTAACCCCACCCCTCCCCCAAAAGTGCCTTTAATTGAATTTTTCCAGAGAGGAATGTTTCAAAATAAAAATTGTAGATTTTTTGTATTTTGATATACCATGTTTGAAGAAAATCGTGGGAGCCAATTTTTTTTGTTGAGAAAATTGCAAAAAAGTGAAAAAAAAACAAAAAACATTCAGTAATGTTGTACTTCCGGTTGAGGAATTGTGGCAGGTAACATACTGTCGGATCCCATGGTGATATCTAAACTAGAATATGAAGTTTGAACATTCTGCGTTTTTTTTTCTTTTATGAGCTATACTGTTCACATTCACACACACACCACACACACACACCACACACACACACCACACACACACATTTTCTAAAAACCATTTTTTCTTTTTTTTTTTTGGACTCAGGGGACCTCAAAACGGATATTCCGGTGAAAACTTGATTTCAAAAATTTGGCACGATTAAAATACTTCCTCTTTTACTAGGAGTAAGAGGAAGTAAATGTCCGTTTATAGAATTTTTATAACTTCCTAAATTATTTTCTACTAATTTAAACTACCATCATATTTTTATGGTCAGCCTAAGTAAATACTGTAACGTTGCAATTTTTACAGAAAATGTCTTGAATTGTATTAATTTAATAAATATATAGTAAGGGTGTCCTCACACGTTGGTCACAGGGCTTGCGCACTCGTCTTTCGTGCGAAAATTCAGGGTTCGATTCCCGTGAGGGCAAAGTCGGTGTTGACCTAGCATCGTGGTAAAAAGTGGGAAGTTACAGTTAGTAGCGCCCTAGGCAGCGAAGGCCGGAACTAAACGGCGTGGGAACTGCGGCATGCTTACCACATGCCCCCCTATTCAAAGCGCCGCCTGTCTGGCAAGCCTTCATGGCCCTTCATGGGCTGTTGCGCCATAGGGATATACTAAGAGACACTGTTTATTATTATTATTATTATTATTATTATCATCATTATCATCATCATCAGCTAAGGGTAGAATATACCCCAGCACCGCTGCTAACAAAGGCTTAGTGTGCCATACCCCATTATTTCTAGTAGGTCAACCCTCTCCCTCCTAAGACGTTTAAGGTCTTTCATCTCTAGATCATTTTGCGTTACTATCTCCTCAGGTCGCAACGTACCAACGGTTTCGTATCGCAATTTAGTTATTGCAACGCAATCAAAGAGCAGGTGGGGATCCGTTTATTCCTTCTCCTGACACAGTTTGCACAATGGTACCGAGTTTATTAGCCCCACCTTGTGCAGATGCTTCCATAAATAGCCCCGCCACCAGAGAGATCTGGTTCCTGCCCAGGCTAAGAATCATATTGGTCCTTCTTTTACACAGTCCTAGCAACATCCTTTTACTGTGAATAGCCCCTGAGCACCCCCTATAGAGCGCCTTATGCTTGCTTCGAGGCTAATCTCCGATCGCTGTACGGGCCGCTTCACTGGTTATCCCTAGGACAGGCTCTGGACCACTGAACGGAGTGTTTACCCCGTTCTTGGCCAGTTGATCAGCCAGTCTCGTTACCTTCAGTCCCTGCATGTCCAGCCACCCATATCAGCTGTACCTTATTGCCTCTCGACATTCTTTAACAAGGGATGAGGTGGTTCTGTGGCTAGAGCTTTCAGTGCAGCCTGACTTTCCGAGTAAATGCGTATAACTTTGCCCCTTGGAGTTCTGTGCAGGTTCTCCTCGGCCCACACCTTAATGGCAAACATCTCAGCCTGGAATATTGTGGTGTATTTTCTGCCCAGCAGCTTCTCGATTAGTACCTGCTGCGATACATGTAGTAAAATTGGAAGAGACAACGTTTAGTAGACCAGATTACAATGTAAATTACAGGCCGAAGATGACACTTTAGTGTCGAAACCGTTTCTGTAAGGCACAAAATAAAATTGTGTTTATATTGAGGAGTTATTCACAATTATTAACACAGTTTAATATCTTTCTTACTAATTTAATAGAAAATTGTTGACATGAATTAAATTCTATCAAATCTAAATATACATTACAATAATTTCACGAGCCATAATATAAAAACCACAAACCAAAATCATAAGGTTCTAAAACAAGAGTCACATATTATATTGGAATACCATAAAAGGTTATATAGAAGGGCCTATTGCTATGGGTGGAACTGAGTCATTCTAGAAAGAAAGCTAAAAAGACAGTAGTTGAGTGTGCGCACTCCATATCGGTATCAGCTTTTTAAGTGCCATTCACCGGACAAAAGCACTCATCTGTAAACGGATGCTGTCAAACAATAGATAGGGGTCCTCAACTGCTGCTGTACGAGAAGGTCCTTCTTCCTTACTTCAAGGAGTAATTTCTCCACTTTCCCCCTCTCTCTTCTAACTATCATCATCATTTTATCAACAACTGTTCTTTTGTTCTAGAACTTTTTTTTTTTTTTAAAAACCAAGTGCTTACAGAATATTTTAACTTCTCTCTATGTTTCACAGTAAATAATTTATATGGCACTCCATACTTGTAGGAATGTAGATTATCTTTTTTTTACGATTAACCGTCTGACTATTATCATATAAAGATGTTGTGAATTAACCTTTCTAATGTTTTAAACTTCCAACACATTATCACTCTGCATTAGCACATTCTTAACGCTGTTTTAGGGCGTAGTAATTATTTTCACATATTTCACTACTATGATAAATTTTTTATTCACTATGTTAGTTTACGATTAATTTTTTATAACATTTTTCGTAATTTTATTTTAGTGCTAAATTTTTAATGAACCATCTGTTTAAGTTTTTTTTTTTCTTAGTTTTTCTAATTTTTAATTCTTTGAAAAGTTTTTTCCTCAATAAACAAAAATTATCTGTGAAGATCGTGTGCATAATGATGTTTAATTTTATGTCTTATCTAATTTGTTTTAAAGAGGGTAAATGCCTCTGAACCTGTGATTCTCCTGTGTTGATAGATTGCTTTAGGGGATTATTGCACTGCGACCTGAAAGATCTATTGTGCCCCTCGGAGCCTTCTTAGTCAACACTGCCCATCACGTATTGCCCATTCACTTCAACGAAATGTTTCAATCAACAAGTATGAGTCTAAAATAGAAACATTTCTTTGAAGTGAACTCTCTATACGAACTTGGTGAATTTGCTGTGACGATGGATGAGAATCCGGAAACCGGTCAGAGAAACAAAACCAATATGCATGCTACGACGGATAAAGTACCAGATTTCAAGAAATAATTGGTTATTTTCCCTTACTCTTAGTTCCTAGTCAGGGACCAATTGAGCCATAGCCGAAGGCTAATAGTGGGCCTACTAACAGGGTATTGTAGGCTTAATAGGCGCATGCACCAACTACTACTTACACAATGCGCTATGATGATTCTGCAGGACCGAAGTGGAAACCCTGGCACAACTTCTTTGTGCGTGTGCAAGTCTGATGAGGATAAGGTTCCTTCAACTGGGGAACAAGCAATCCCGAAGCTTCGAGCTTCATGACGGAACCATTTTCAGCTTTGCTAGGCCTGATTGAAACTAGGTGAAACTGAAGGCTGTACTATGATTTTAGTGGATCCACAATAGATGGGATCCAATGCAGGTCGCAATGGAATGATGCTCACCTAGTCTAATCTAATTTAATGTGCTCCTAGTAAGTGGGTAATAATGCGATCATGTTTTGTGTGTGTCTGTGTGTAAAAACAAATAATTCCAAAAACGAATCAAATTTGGTAGATTTGTAGGGAATTATATCGCATGCGACCTGAAAGATCTATTGTGTGTCCAGGAACCTTCTTCAATGCACAGCCGGCCTCCAAGCAGTGTTCTCTAGCTATAGACAACAACTGCTCATCACCGTACAGTGAGTTGTAGGAGCTCCTAGGAAGACAAAATATAAGGGTAGCATGCGGGATTCGAATCCAGGCCCTCCGCGTTGCTAGTCCAGCGCGCTACCATTGAGCTAATCCCTTCCTTCTCCCTTGGCTTTCGCCAATTAACTAGGGACGGAGACCCTAGTTTGTGTACTGTGTTTATCCTTGTCTGGAATGGGTAGAGTGCATGTAGTTTAAGTGTTTTGTGTACTGTTCTGACGAAGTGCATGGAGTTCTAAGCTGTGGTAACCCTTGGTGTTGCTACTCCACAAGTAACTGCAACAGATACCCCTTGCGGACAGTGATTCTCCTGTGATATATATATATATATATATATATATAAAACCCTAGGGGGCAACAGCCCATGGAGGGCAAAGGCTTGCCAAACGGCGATTCGAATAGGGGGGCTTGTGGTAAGCACGCCGTAGTTCCCATGCCAATTAGTCCTGCCTTCGCTGTATATATATATATGCAGGTCCCATTTAAACGGGCCACTTTCGAAATAACTCTTAAACGAAGAAAGATATCAAAAAAGTGAACATAATTATTTGTAAAAGTATTTGCGCTCTAGTTTATAATGGTTTTAATGTTATTTGATTTTATTGGCGCCTTACACCTGAAATCGGTGATTGAAAGTTGATTGAAATCGGCGATCTGAAAGGCCAGCTTACCGGTCCCTGTCTCCCGATCCACTGCTACTAAACATTTCATTCACTACTCTCCTCGCCAGATTTAACCCCTCTTGAATTTTTTCTTTTGGAATGTCTCAAAGAAAAAATTTATATCAGGGAACCAACAACTCCAGAAACACTTAGAGAAGACTTAATCCAAACCTGCTTAGCAATTCCAGCAGACACGATACGATTAGCAACATCATCTGTTGAGCAGCGACTGCGCTTGTGCCGGTTAAGCCGAGGAGATCATTTTGTATAAATAGGAAATATTTTTTTTTTTATGGATTTTTTTAAAATAAACTGGAATATGTTTTGTTTTAATGATGTTTTACCTGACTTTTAAGTTCCTTATGATTCTAAATAAGTTTTAAATGTTGTCGTTTAAATTCTCTTATTTATTAGAAATTAATAAGAAAATCCGGTTTTTAAGTTTAGTTTATGAAACAAAGAAATATGGAAAAAAAACGACGAAAATTTAATCTTTGTGATTGAATATCTCGGCAACGGTTTGAAATATTGAAGTGAAATTAACGGCATTATTCTTCAATTTTTTATTAGTTTTCAATACAAATCACAACTTTCGCCAGTTACCGATTTCATGTGTAAGGCGGCAATAAAATCAAATAACATTAACACCATCATAAACTAGAGCGCAAATACTTCAACAAACTTTATGTTCACTTTTTTGATATCTATCTTCGTTTAAGAGTTATTTCAAAAGTGGATCGTTTAAATGGGAGATCCTCTATATATATATATATATATATATGATATGATATATACGCGCGTATGGGTTTTTTTATATAGGTATATAATAGAGAAATTTATTAATAATACTATAAACGAAATAATATTATAATCTATAAAATAATATAGTATTTAAATATTATCGTTTAGGTTTCCGCGGCGTTTTTCATTATTGATCCGTGCGTTTTCCGGGTTGAGACCGTGTCAGTAGTTAGCTAGAACCCAACCTTTCGTCCATATTCCTTTCTTCCTTCCCCATATTCCACATTCCTTCTCTTACTCCATTTCCACTGCCTTGGAAATTCCTTCCCACTAGCAGTGGAAATTGACAAAGAGGAATAGTGTATAAAAATTGACGATAGTCTCTGATGGGTGTGTTTTTTTTTTTTTTTTTTTTTTAAAGCTTTATTTCAACATGCTCCATATACATATTACATGTTATAGTCAATCTTAATACATAATTTATTTTCCATAACATTATAAATAATTTGAGATATATATCTTAATGTCGAGTAAATTAATAGTAATAATAATAATAGTAATAAAACTTATAGTACAAACAAACAAAAATATATTACATGTTAAAATAATCTTAATACAGCTATTTTAAAGTAGGTAATTAAATATTTTTTTTAAATTCTTATTTATTTATTTATTTTTAAATTGTCATTTATTCACTTATCAGATTATTAAATATGAAATTAAAATTAAATATAAATTTAATTCACTAAAAAAAAAAAAAATTCACTAATAAATTTAATTCACTGTGAGATTATTTAGTATCACTTTCTTCTAGAAACTTGAAGATACTCTCAATTAGGAAGTTGAATTCTCTTCTCCATTTTCTTTGAAGGAGATCGTTTTTTGAAACAGGCCAATGAAGTGAAGAACTACACTTTGTATTAGTTTGCTTCTAGAAGGAAGAATTCGCGGACAGTCAAACAGCAGATGATCTACCGTCTGTGGTGAATTTGAACTGCAAGAACAGTTTGGGCTTTCGATAATATGAAATCTGTTTAGATAAGCTCCAAACCTACCATGTCCCGTTAAAAGCTGAGTTGCTCTGTAGGTTAAGAAGGTATCATCCAGAACAGTCCTGTCTTGTACAGTGGGAAAGAATTCTCTAGTTAGAGCACCTTTGTTACTCAATTGCCACTGCCTGTTCCATTCTAACATACTTGCCTGCTTCACTCTCCTTTTCAACAACGATACAGGCAGCAACTCATAACTCTCAGCAAGCTCTTCCCTACTTGAAGCCTCTTTTGTGTGTGTGTGTGTGTGTGTGTGTGTGTGTGTGTGTGTGGTGCGCGGGTGTGTGGTAAGCTTAACTCAAAAATTAAAAATTTCAGAAAGTTCAAACATATAATTTACTTTAAGGTTGGTTATCAGAGGACCCCCACAATAAGGTTTCGAACATAATCAATCAACCGGAAGTCCATTTTACTGAATGTATTTTCCAGTTTTTTTGCAATTTTTTCGAAAACGCCTCTAATGATTTATCTTTAAACTTAGTATACCAACTACACATATAAAAAGCTACGACTTTTATTTGCAACATTTCTTTCGGAAAAATTCATTTAAAGGGACTTTGGGGGGGGGGGAGGGTTGGGAATTATGTTTTCCTGTAAATAAATAAGTTGTGCAAAAAATTCCCAATTTTTAAAAAGATTTATAAAGAAAATCGGTGAAAAATTAGGAAAAAAAAAATCTGGTGTGAAACACTCATAAAACTTTCTCTTATTCCAGTTCTCAAAATTATAATTAACAAATTTTATAGTTTGTGTACCTAATTTAATTAAATTCGTCGAAAACTGAAAAACTGTTCAGTAAAAGCGCACTACCGGTTTACTAATTCTCGTGAAACTCGGAATTCTGGCAATCTATTCATTTCTAATTAATTTTGTTTGGATGGTAGAATTGTATAATCAATTATGATAGCACTTTAGAGAAAGCTATTCCCCCCCCCCCCAAGTGCCCTTAAATGAATTTTCCCAGAGAAATGTTTAAAAAATAAATGATGTAGATCTTTGCATGTTTAGTTTATAATAGAAGTTTCAAGAAAATCGTCGGAGCCTTTTTTTAGAAAATCGCGAAAAAGTGAAAAAAATCATTTAGTAAACTGGTAAAGTAAACGCATTCCCGGTTATCCGATTTTTTTTAAACTCGGAATTTCAAACAACATATTTAATTTTAATCAACATTATTTAGATGGCAGAATTGTCTAATAAACTGAAATAGGACTTTAGATGAAAACCAAACCCCACCCTCACCCAGAAGTGCCCTTTAATGATTTTTTCCGGAGAAATGTTTTAAATAAAAGTTGTAGTTGTTTACATGTGTAGTTGATATACCAAGTTTGAAGAATATCGTTGGAGCCATTTTTGAGAAAATTGCAAAAACGTAAAAAAAAACAGCAAGTAAAGTGGTACTTCCGGTTGAGGAATTTTGACAGGTGACCCACTGTCGGATCCCATGGTGATAACTAAACGGAATATCAAGTTCGAATTATCTACGATTTTTCGTTTTTGAGCTCTGCTGTTCACATACGGATAGAGAGAGAGAGAGTGAGTGTGTGTGTGTGTGAGAGAGAGAGAGAGAGACCATTTGCTAAAAACCACTTTTTGGGACTCAGGGGACTTCAAAACGGATATTTCCGGTGAAAACTCAATATGCAATAATTTGACACGATTACAATACTTCCTCTTACTAAGAGAAAGTATTGAAAAATTCACTTCCGGTTGATGTATTTTGCCCGAAATATTAATAAATATAAGATGTTTAAAGAAATTCTTTGCAGCTTTATTTTTAAGAAAATTACGATAATATAATAAATGTGATATTTCCAGTTAATTGATTTTGTTCGAAACTTCCTTGACAGTTTTCCTGTCATTATGCAATATTATGTTTGAATGCTATATGATTTTTTTGACCTTGAATTATGATGATCATCATTTTTTTCGTACTCAGAGTACATAGAATAAGATTCCTAAAAAACCAATGCAAGAGAAAGTACTACAAATTTGATGTAAATTTTTCTAGTAAATACGTATGTAATGTGTTCAAACAATCCAAACAATATTTATTTTGTTCTCCATAATTCACGTTTAATAAATAAAATTATAGCTTTTATTATTTGTCCCCCTATTAACATTAATTATTCTTTTAATCATCTAGGAAATTGTAATAAATATTCTCTAAACAATTAAGACATAAACTAATCACTGGAGGGGTGAGGGGGTAATATAACATTTTTATTGTTCTAATTTCGTTTAAGGTTATCATGTTACACAAACTTTAAATAAATGACCAAAGGTTGCCAAGAAAAATCCATTAAGGAGATTAAACTGACCACAAATATTATCACTGCAACCTGATCAGCTTATCAGAAGAGCAGTTAATGAAACCTAACGATCATGGTGTGTGATGGTATATGTGCAAAGATTATTTGTTCACAGTTTTAATCACTTTTATGGCTGAAAGTTTTTAACTATTTAATATTTTAAATTAGAGTAATTATATGTATATATTTCTTTTTTTTTGAGGGCTCTGTACGCGAGGATCTTTGGTGCCGCAGATGAGCTAGCTCATCTACATCACCCTCTCCAGGTTGAGCTCCCTAAGGAATCCCAAAATCCTGGAGGGTTCTAGGATGGATATTTCCTCCTCCCCTATCTGGTAACGACCCAGACTATTAAATCTTTTTTGAATGATGGCATCACAGTCTGCGAGTAGATGTACCGGCGTTTCCTCCATCTCCCCACAGAATCTGCTTGGGCCATCATCTTCTAGGCCTCAGGTGTCCCCTGAGTCTGCAATGCCCCGTAAGGGGAATCCCATAAGAGTACGGATCTTGTTCTTACTCAGACTGATGCAGGCTTTCGACCTTTCTTGGTTATAACCACCCAGACAGACCTTGGCCTGCCTCAGACCGTGTTCCAGAGACGAACTCTTATCGCCACCTCCTCCTTCTTGATTTCTTCTAAGAATACTTGGTCGCTAATTCCGCAAAAAGGGCTTTGGCCCAAAGAGAGGAGATGCAGCGCCTTCTTTTGCCAGGGTGTCCGGCCACCTCATTACATGTCCCGCAACCTATTTTGGCCATTTATTTATTTTTAATTAATTTGGTTTAAATGATGGAATTTTTGTATAATGAACTATGATAGCACTTTAGAGGAAGCTGTAAGTTCACCCCTTCCCTAAAAGAGCCCTTAAATGAATTTTCCCAGAGAAATGTTTTAAATAAAATAATCTTTGCATGCTTAGTTTATATACGAAGTTTCAAGAAAATCGTCGGAGCCATGTTTGAGAAAATCGCGAAAAAGTGAAAAAAAATAAATTATTTACTAAAGTGTTTAAAGTACTTCCGGTTATCCGATTTTTTCAAACTCGGAATTACTACAACACATCTAATTCTAATTAACATTATTTAGATGGCAGAATTGTATAATAAGCTCAAATAGCACTTTAGATGGAAACCTAAGCCCACCCTCCCACAAATGTACCCTTAAATGCATTTTTCCGGAGAAATGTTTGAAATAAAAATTGTAGCTCTTTGTATCTGTAGTTGATGTAGCTAGTTTCATGAAAATCGTTGAGACCATTTTTGAGAAAATTGCAAAAGAAGTAAAAAAAAACTAGTAAAGTGGTACTTTCGCTTGAGGAATTTTGACATATAACGTACCGTCAGATCCCACACACATAGTACCATTTTCTAAAAAACCACTTTTTTTGGACTTAGTGGACCTCAAAACGGATATTTCCGGTGAAAACTCGTTATCGAAAATTTGACACGATTACAGTACTTCCTCTTACTAGGAGTAAGAGAAAGTATAAACGAAAAATCGCTAGAAGTTCAAACTTGATATTCCGTTTACATAACACCTTCTCATATTTTTATTAATTTGTTATTTTTCGTGATTTTTCTGAAAATGACACCAACGATTTTCTTTGAACTCTTATAATATCTAAGAAATATAAATGCCTATCAGATTTATTTTAAAACATTTTTTTTTCAGAATAATTGATTTTCAGAAGTTCTAAAGAAACTATGACTTTTTTTTTAATTGAAATTTATATCTGCTACAAGCATATCAATAGTAAATTTGTTTAATTGTAGGTTAGCCGGGCATGTTGGCATTGAAGGGAATGAGATGGCCGACGCATCGGCCAAGATAGATGCTACGACCCCGCTTTTAGGGCCGGAACCTTTTTGTGGGGTTAGCGACCAGTTTCTGTTGGGGGAACTTAGGAAGGAGGAGGAGGCGAGGAGATCTCAACTCTGGTACTCTGTCCCCGGTTTGCGGCAGGCCAAGATCTGCCTGGGAAATTATGGTTTGAATAAGAACAAGCTCCGCGTTCTTACGGGGTTTCTTCACGGGGCATTGCCGACTTAGAGGACACCTGGTGAAGCTGGGTTTGGAAGGGGTGAAGCAGATTCTATGGGGAGTTGGAGGACACTCCATTACATCACTTAATAGACTGCGAGACTGCCACTCAGAGAATATTCAAGAACCTGGGTAGCTACCAGGTGGAGGAGGGGGTATACCCTCCCTAGAGCCTGTCAGCGTATTGGGATTCCTCAGGGATCTCAACCTGATGGAGGTTTTGTAGAACGGATGTTCAAAGGACATCTGTTCGGGTGCTGTGGGCAATAACCTGCGGCACCCAGGGGGCATAGCACAATAGATCGAAAAGTCGCAGTGCATTGGCCCCCCTTCAAAAAAAAAAAAAAAATTGTAGGGAATTAATAGAAAACGGAGCGGAGAAGTCACTCAGAAGTTGAAACTTCAATTTACTCAATAAGCAGTTCACGAAGCCATTGACGTTTTAGTCTTCCGAGTAGAATTTATAGGATTAGTGAGGGATGCAAGTTCACGGACAAGTGGATTTGGACATGAGAGTATAAATTGTTATGAACTTTGTTGTAACGGAATATGATTTCTCGACGGACTTATGGGTATATATTTAAATCTGTATGGATTGTATTGTTGGATACCAAAAAATAGGAGCTGAAACGCTTTTGCCGAGGATTTTGGATTGGAGAGTTTTTGGATACGATTATAATTAGATCGTTTGGTTGAACCCCGCAGTTCTGCACCGTATGTCTAAATAGGGTTAAGTATGACTTTTGTAGATAAGTAGTTTGTTGGTTCAGTTTATCAAATAATTGCATCAGCATTTTGTAACGTTGAAGTAGTGCCTCTCGTTTAAGTCTATATGGATTCCAGATGAAGTGTCGGTCCAAGTATAGTCTTAAGTAGCGAACTTTTTCTACTGGAGGTAAGACATGATTGTCAAACTAAACTGGAACAGTGGTGAGCCGTCGGAGAGTAAAAGAAATGGTTTGCCTCTTTTCAACATTGATTTTTGATTCCCTATTTGTTGAACCATTGTTGAAATGACGTTAACTTTCAAAAGTTATATTACAGGTTTGTTCACTATGTGTGAAAGTAAAAAATTGGGCGCATATGATTTGGTGTGGAATCCGGAAACGGAGGCTTTCTAGTGACTCAGCTTTGCGTTTCTGGGTCTGAAAGCATAGTGGACTCATTGGTGGCCTTAAATGCATTTTCTTCCCGAGGGAGCAGGCTCTTACTCCAGATTAAATTAAGTTTTGGATACTCTCTCTCTCTCTTTTGGACTTCAGTGGAATCACTTCAAATATTACCTGCCTTGGGTAGTTATCCCAGCCATTTGTGTAACATATGTTACAGAATGTTGAACCATTGTTGAAATGACGTTAAATTTCAAAAGGCTGTCCATTCTTGGACCGCTTCTGTTCTTAATTTACTACAACGACATGAATGATATCTTCTCAGGAAATATTATCTTATTTGCCGATGACACCACACTTATCTCAAGAGGCAAGAACTTGAAAGAAGTCGAGACAAAATCCACTATAGATCTGCGAAATTTGAAGGAATGGTTAAGCGAAAATGGGAGCTCATTTTAAATGAAGAAAAAACTATAAAAAAAAGTATTTAACCATGAAAGATGAGAACTTACCAGTGAAGTTCCTAGGAATAACGTTGGATTCGGGTCTAACATGAAGACATCACTTGCAGAATTTATGCGGTAAATTAGCGCAAATATGTAGTGATACATGCTCAGAAAGCTGAGAGGTGAAGTATCAGTAGAGGTTTGGAAAACTGCCTATTACCGGTTGCTTTATTCAAAAATGAGCTATGGTATACAGCTATGGGAACCAGCTTCTGATAGTAATCTAGTCTTTAAGCTACAAAAAAAAAAAAGCAATAAGAACCATGTTTAGACAAAATAATAGAGATAGCTGTAAAGCATTGTTTAAAGAGCATTCTCTTTTAACTTTGTCATCTTTTTTTATTATCACTAATTTATTGGCTATAAAAGATAATACTAATAATGTGTTCAGCAATGATTTCACACATTCCAGCTAAAAGACTGAAAAAAATCCGATTTGTCTCCATGAAATTAAAGAAATTGAAGAAAAACATTTCAGAAAAGTAGTAAGAAGATTTTCTGATAGAGAAAACTTTCTACAGTATTACTGAATATTTAGAACACAATTGAAAGGTTACAGAATTTTTGTACAGACTAAGTATCCCCGGTTATATGTACATTACATTAATTATAAAGAACTAAGTTTATTTAAAGTTTAACTCGGTTTCTTTGTAAATCACAGCTAGAATTTGTTGACGTGCTTATTTGTATTTTTGTAATACGTTAAAGCTTAAATAAAAAAAAAAAAAAAAAAAAAAAAAAAAACATAAGTTAGGGCTAAGTAAAAAATGTACAAGAAGAAAATTTGTCAATCTCATAATTATTAAGTTAACATAAAAACTTATATTAACTTAAGCCTATTAAAATTTGACAAGCATTAATGAAATTAGGGGTCATCATTATTGTATTTAATTTAAAAAATGAATATTATAAAATATATATGTATGTAACGTATATATCTATAATATTTTATAAATAGATATCACGTATTCGGAAGTTATAAAATGTTTTACGTCAATTTTGAACATAGTTAATCGTATTTATTGATTGTTATGCGCGATACCAAGAATTACATATGTTTTGTTCAGTTGACAAGAGATCGCACGTGATATACTTATTGACTAGTTTACTATTGACATTAATTTTGGATTATTTCCAAATTCTTAACATACTACAACTTATATATACTACTACATACATTTTTTTTTTTTTTTAATCTTATATTTTACATTCATAATTTCTAGATAATAAGGGGGCGAATTTATTGTATTATGCATACTGTTTGTTCTATTTCAGTACGTGACTAATTAACCGATGTCTTATTTATTTAATCAGTTATTTATTACATTAGATATGTGTTTTTTTTTTTTTTTTAGAATTTATTATTTTTTATTTATTTATTTTTCTACATATACCATAAACAATATTATATGTAATAGATAAACATATAAAATAATTGCATAGAAAGTAATAAATAAAAATAAAATAAAATGAAATGTACTTGACATTACTAGGATATAAGTTAATAACAGAACAAATAACTCATTAAACTCAATGTTAAAATAGAATAAACGAAAGAAAAGTAAAAAGATGGTCACTATTCTTAAGTGTTTATAATAATTAAATATTAAAATTCAAAAATTGACCACTTCTTTCCAGAATACATGATATTTTTAATTGATTCCGCTTGTTTGTCTTTAGCATTGAACAGTCACAAATCAAAAATCTGATAGTTTGCAGTGCTTTATCAATAAAAAAAATCTGGTGTGAAACACTCACACAACTTTCTCTTAATTCAGTTCTCAAAATTATAATTGACAACTTTTATAGTTTGGGTCGGTTTAATGAAATTCGTCGAAAACTGAAAAACAATTGTTCAGTAAAGGCGCACTTCCGGTTTACTAATTTTCTTGAAACTCGGAATTTTGGCTATCTATTTATTTCTAATTAATTATTTTGTTTGGATGATAGAATTGTATAATTAACTGTGATAGCACTTTAGAAAAAAACATAACCCCACCGCTCCCCTAAAAGTGCCCTTAAATGAATTTTCCCAGAGAAACGTTTTAAATAATAGCTGTAGATCTTTGTATGTTTAGTTTATATAAGAAGTTTGAAGAAAATCGTCGGAGCCATTTTTGAGAAAATCGCGGGAAAAAGTGAAAAAAAAAAAAAAAAATTTAATAAATGGTTTATAAAGTCGAAAAACGCATTTCCGGTTATCCGATTTTTTCAAACTCCGAATTTCAACAACACACTCAATTCTAATGAACATTATTTAGATGACAGAATTGTCTAATAAACTAAAATAGCACTTTAGATGAAAACCTAACCCCACCTCTCCCCCATAAACTGTCCTTAAATGAATTTTTCCCCGAGAAATGTTTCAAATAAAAGTTGTAGCTCATTCCATGTGTAGTTGATATACTAAGTTTGAAGAAAATCGTCGAAGTCATTTTTTAAGAAAAACGCAAAAATGTAAAAAAAAAACAAAAAAAAAACTAGTAAAGTGGTACTTCCGGTGGAGGAATTTTGACAGATAACGTACCGTCAGATTCCATGGTGATAACTAAACGGAATATCAAGTTTCAACTTTCTGCTGTATTTCGTTTTATAGCTGTTCACATATACACACCCACCATTTGCTAAAAACCACTTTTTTGGACTCAGGGGACCTCAAAACGGATATTTCCGGTGAAAACACGGTATCGAAAATTTGACACGATTAAAATACTTCCCCTTACAAAATAAATACTTCTGAAGTAATAATTGATATTTTTTTTTTTTATCTTCAGATTGGAAGTACTTTTTTTTTATTCAACTGAATGATGTTCACTTACATGTAGGTCAGATCTCTAATTGTTGACATGTGCCATATTGTATCAGCTGTTTTCTATTTCAGTCGCGACATTAATTAAGTTATTTAGAGTGTAATGTTTTTACAAAATTATTGTTGGTGCATGTATATCCCGATAGATTTAAGTTGTTTTTTTTTTTCCTCTTCAATAAAATAATTCATTAGTGAGTAAACAAAATGACTCAGTTACTAATTCAGTAATGATTGCAAATATGCATAAAACATTATGCAATGTTTTTAGTGACAATTTTTATTTCAGTTATTTTCCGTTGTAAATTGTGAAATAGTGACTAGATTGGATATTTTTTTTTTTTTTCAAGTATAAATATACGAATTTCCATGCACTCTTTGCAATTCAATGTCCACATCCAGAACAACGATACTGGATGCCCCTTTCACAAACGAGATCTCCAAATTGAACAACCAAAAATAGATTTCGTCCAAACGACGAAAAGAAATGTTGCTGCGCGATCAATTCACACACACTTCACACTTCACGCTTTTTAAGTAGTATCAATTCATTAGATAACTCTTCATTCTTTACTCCATGGCGCTGAGGTCCTGTAATGAATGAATGACCTAGACATGTCGTTCTCGTCTTCTTACCACTCTGTTTCCCAGATTTTCGAAATTGAGTTTTCACCGGATGTATGTGTATTTGTATGTGTATTTGTTATACTAGGTCCCCTGAGTCCAGAAAAAATTGGTTTTTAGCAAATTTTCTGTGGATATATCTGTGTATGACCAGAATATCTCAAAAAATGAAAAGTTGTAGGAAGCTCAAGCTTGGTATTCCATTTAGATATTATCACCGTAACAGGCACTAACAATTTGGACAAAATCCATCCACCGGAAGTGCCACTTTACTGAATGTTTTTTCAGTTTTTGTGATTTTCTCAGAAATGGCTCCAACGATTTCCTTTGAACCTAGTATAACAAATACACATACAAAGAGCTTTAACTTTTATTTGAAACATTTCTCCTGGTAAATTCATTTAAGGGCACACATTTTTGGGGAGGAGAGATGGGGGGGGGTTATGGTTTACTTTAAAGTGCTATTTCAGTTTATTACACAATTCTATCATCTAAATAATATTAATTAGAATTAAATATATTGTAGAAATTCCCAAGTTTGAAGAAAATCGGATGACCGGAAGTGCGTTTTTACTGAACAGTAGTTTCCAGTTTTCTACTATTTCCTCTTAATACGGCTACAATGGATTTTCTTTAAGCTTTAAATATTAATTACACATATAAAGGAGCTAAACAACTCCGGGAAAATTCATTTAAGGGGGACTTTTGAGGGAAGAATGTCCTCACGCCGTTAGTCTAGTGGCTAGCGCAACCGTCTTTCGTGCGAAAATTCAGAGTTCGATTCTCATGAGAGCAAGGTCGGTGTTGACCCAGCATCTTGATAAAAAGTGGGAAGCTACAGTTAGTAGCGCCCTAGTTACCACACCCCCCCCTATTCAAATCGTCGTCTGGCCTTCATGGGCTGTTGCGCCGTAGGGGTTTTGAGGGAGGAATGGGGTTATGTTTTCCTTAATAATCAGAAGTATCTGTTGGTTGGCTGATCGGCAAGAGGGTATCATAAGAAAACACCAAAAGTTTTTTTAAGTGTTTTTTTATTAGTAACCCCACATATGGTAGTACACTCATAACCACAGTAATAATTGAACATGTAGTGATAGGGCATACAAATTTTCCATTCTAATATAGCCCCTGAAGAAGACAAACAATGTTTGTCGAAACGTCGGGTTACTAATAAAAAACACTTAAAAATTTTTTTGGTGTTTTCTTATGATACCCTCTGGCCGATCAGCCAACCAAAAGATACTTCTGATCATTTCTAACGGCCAACAATTGCTACAATTTGACGTTTTACTTAATGTGTGAGGTTATCTTTCCTGTGTGTTTCAATTGATTATACAATTCTGTAAATAATATTAATAATTAGAATTATATAAGTTACCAGAATTACCAGTTTGAAAAAAACCGCTATAATGGAGAAGTCGTCTGAATTGTTTCAAATCAGATTCCGGCTCCCAGTACAATTCTCTGTAATTACTCCTTATTCCTTAACCTATGAGACTTTTCTCCTACACGGGTCCCATATATGCGTCTGAGTATTTTCCAAAATTCACCGATATTTACGTAAAATTCATTAAGTCGTCAAAATCAATTTAAAAAAATCTCAGTAATATGTGATGGATGCCAGAAATATAAAAATATATTTAATTTGAAATGATCAAATTATGAATAAAATGTAACATTCCTTGGCAAAAGTACTATTCAGGTAGAAGATCACTATTGTCTTTTAGAGTTCATGAACTTGGTTAGCATTGTCTACCACTTCTTCACCGGGGGGAAGATTTGAACGAACAATTAGAAGGCATTCCTTCAAGACAATCTGAAACAGACACCGTAGCAGAACACTTCAGGAATCAGTGCCACATATAAGTTGAAACATAAGAGTTTATTCCAATTAATTTCAGTATACTATGAGCATATTATTGTGATATTGTAAAGATTAAATTCTTTTAAAGAATAATATAATTATTATAAAAAACACTGGTGCTCTCTTGATTGCTACTAATACTTCTCCCTTACACATAATATACTTACAAGCCCCTTTTACTAAACCGCTTACGCCACTAAAAGCTACCACTACTCTACAACAACACATCACACTAATTACATTTTAAATATTACATTTATTATTTACTTACAGCGAAAGAAAAAGAAATTAAAAACCATGAAGAAAGAAAGGATTTTCAGATTATTTACATAATTCACTCTATTTAAATTTGTTTGACCAAATGATGGCGTCATGTTCTAAGCATAATGTTGAAAATTGTGGCTTGTTCCTTCTATTGGATGGAAATGAATTCTGTGTGCACAAAAAAGTAAAAAGAATACATTTTCAACAAAGTGTTACACAGTTATTTACATTACAATGCTTGTTATAAAGTTTAAACCAAAGTAGTTATTATTGCGATTATATGTTTTCTTGACGCTTGTCTACACATCCTAAATAAATTCCACATGAATAGCAGCGCTAACAATTCTCATAGCTCACTACATAAGTATAGCTATGAAATTGGTGTGTGATAAAAATCAATTATTTATGATATATAATTTTTTTCTTTTCTTTCTTTTGTATAACAGTTTTTTATACTGAGAAGATTGTGGTCGTTTAAAAGATGTAATTGAACCTGAATAGTGTTTAGATGTTTACCGAATAAAAATAAAATTATTCTTAAAAGATAGCGCACATTCACAATGATTGTAGGCACGATAATTTTAGGTAGAATTTATTGCCTTCGAATTTAATATGTATCCTTAAAATACACACAGTAGGTTATATTAATGTATCAACTTACATAGCATTTCGGGGTCAATACGATTAAACATCTTTTTCACTTAATAAGTTTCAAACCATATATAAAGGATCTTATTTGCTTATTTTGTCAGACCTATCTTTATCAATTTTGTCAAAAAAAAAAATTCTGGTGTGAAACACCGTTTTTTTTTTTTTTTCTCTTTTGAGGTCCTCTGAGTACAAAAAAGTGGTTTTTAGCAAATGGTCTGTGGGTGTGTATGTATGTATGTATGTATGTATGTTTGTGAACAGCATAGCTCATAAACAAAAAACCTTAGAAAGTTGAAACTTGATATTCCGTTTAGGTATCACCATGGGAGATCTGACAGTACGTTATCTGTCAAAATTCCTCAACCGGAAGTACCACTTTACTAGTTAGACTTTTTACTTTTTTGCTATTTTCTCAAAAATGGCACTGACAATTTTCATTAAACTTTCTTATATCATCTACACATACAAAGAGCTATAACTTTTATTTCAAACATTTCTCCGGAAAAATGTATTTAAGGGCACTTTTGGGGGAAGGGTGGGGTTAGATTTCCATGTAAAGTGCTATTTCAGTTTATTAGACAATTCTGTCATCTAAATAATGTTAATAAGAATTAAATATGTTGTTGAAATTCCGAGTTTGAAAAAAATAGGATTCGTTTACTTTACCACTTTACTAAATGATTTTTTTTTTCCCTTTTTCGCGATTTTCTCAAAAATGGCTCAGACGATTTTCTTTAAAGTTGTCCTGTCAACCACACATACAAAGATCTACAACTTTTATTTAAAACATTTCTCTGGGAAAATTCATTTAAGGTCCCTTTTGGGGGAAGGGTGGGGTTATGTTTTTCTCTAAAGTGCTGTCACAGTTGATTATACAATTCTACCACCCAAACAAAATTAATTAGAAATAAATAGATGGTTAAAATTCCGAGTTTTAAGAAAATTAGTAAACCGGAACTGCTCTTTTACTGAACAGTTTTTTTTAGTTTTCGACGAATTTCGTTAAATGTGGTCACACTAACTATAAAATTTGTCAATTATAATTTTGAGAACTGGAGTAAGAGAAAGTTGTGTGAGTGTTTCACACCAGATTTTTTGTTTGTTTTAATTTAAGGCACGTCAACATCTATGGTCATTGAAGGCCGGAGCCTTCTCAGTGCACTGACGGCCTCCGGACAGTGTTCTCTCGTTACAAGCAACTGGTCATCACCGGACAGTGGGCTGTAGAAACTCCTAGAAAGAAAAAAATCTAAAGGCAGCACAGCTGGATTCGAACCCCGGTCCGCTGCGTAGGAGTCCAATACGCTAACCACTTAGCTATTCCCTTCCCTACTGTATTATTTTATTGGTGTTAATACAGTTATTTCTAAAATGACAAATTTTCTTTTAAATTCATTTCTTACTCATTTGTATTAACATAAATATAGAGGTGGTGGGGAGACAGATACCTCCCCAGGCAGATAGTGGACGGATTACTTGTAGTCCAGAAGATTGCGTCAGTAACATTGAACCAATATTATATAAAATTTGGTGCTACAAACTGTGCAGAACTTACCTAAAATTTTTGTTTTCTCTTCCTCCCAGTAAACAGGTAGTATTATAATCATATCAAATTTTCGATATCTAGTATTTCACCGGAAATACATATTTTAAGATCCCCTGGATCCAAAACAAGTGGTTTTTCAGAAAATGGTGTGTGTGTACGTGTATGTAATCAGCATATCTCAAAAATGAAAAATTACAGAAAGTTCAAACTTAATATTCTGTTTGGGCATCACCATGGGATCCGACAGTATGTTATCTGTTAAAATTCCTCAACCGGAAGTACCAGCAATGCAGCAATAAGAGTAAGTAAAAATTGATTATAGAATTTTACTCTCCCAACCGGCCGCTAGGAGCTAGGAGGATCACCATATTCGGAAATTATGTGGGCTTATCCTTCTAATCCAGAGCCATTTCCTACACAACCTTCAGTGATGCAACCTGACATAACATCTATTATAAACTCATTCTTTCCTTCCCTTTGAATGCCTTCCCTTTACCCCGCTTGTTAATCTACGTACTAAACATGTTGATAAGCCAACTACTTCCTCGCCTCATCCCATGATTTCTCTAAGTCAACATTCTTTAATCATCCTTCTTGGGAATGGCAATGGGTTGAACTCCCATATAGACAAACTTGACTCTTTATTACATAACAGACGAATTGATGTAGCTTTAGTCACTGAGACACATTTTACAAGCAGGTCACACTTTTACATTATTGATTACAAAACTTACAGAGCTGATCATCCTGACGATACAGCCCACGGTGGCGCGGCAATCTTGATTCGCAATACCTTATCACACTATAGTCTCCCTTCAACATCTACTAACTACCTCCATCCTCTACAGTTTCAAATTGTAGCAATTGTTGGCCGTTAGAAATTATCAGATATATCTGTTAGTTGGCTGATCAGCCAGGGAGTATCATGAGAAAAACACCAACATTTTTTTTTAAGTGTTTTTTATTAATAACCCGACGTTTCGACAAACATTGTTTGTCTTCTTCAGGGGCTATCTATAAAGAAAAAATGTACATAAAAATCTAGCTTACGAGAGCAAAAACAAAAAATATGGCAATAGAAAAAAAAATTGTAATGGAAAACTAAAACAAATTACAAAGGTAAATACAGATACTCGTATAGAAAAATTATGGAAATGTTACAGACCTTAGAATCGGAAAGTTTGTAGGCTCTATCATTCTACATGTTCAATTCTGACTGTGGTTTTATGAGTGTACTACCAGTGAAAGGTTGAGAAGGAACATTGGGGAAAGTAGAGGTGGAGATGGTGGGGGGAAGTACCGTTAGTAATTATTGGAGAGAAGGGACTAAGAAGCAGGACAAATAGGACAAATATAATAAACATGAATATTTATATATATGTTTGTCGAAACGTCGGGTTATTAATAAAAAACACTTTTAAACAAATAGTTGGTGTTTTTCTTATGATACCCCCTGGCCGATCAGCCAACTAACAGATACATCTGACCTCTACAGTTTCCTTAACTGTTCATCCGTATAATTTTAGTCTAGCATCTGTATACTGCCCTCCCAACAAATCTATATCCCATGATCAATTTATCTATATCTTTTTTTAATATCCTCGATCATAGGTTCCTGTCTGGTGGTGATGACTACAACGCAAAACATCAACATTAGGGGTGTCGAACAACAAATCCACGAGGTCAGACACTCTTAAACGTTATCCTCTCCAAATATTACACCACCATCTCACCTGATCAACCAACCTATTGGCCTAAATCCCTATCCAAACTCCCAGCTATTCTCGATTTAACGTTAAGTGCCCTTTAACAATATTAATGTTAGATTGTAGTATATGTAGAGAACGGCTATTCAAAAACTGCAGTGTGTCTATCAACATCACTTGAATCTTGTCTGATTGTTTTTATCTTCTAAATAAAAAAAATTGTTGTTTAATGTTTTAGCCCTAATTGATATATTAAATACAAGCCGAAACGTTGGCCTTTCTTTAAAGGCAAAACACTTCGTAGAAGTCGGCAGTTTACTGAGAAGACGCCGGGCTTTGCGATATATAGCGATATGGATTCAGAGAGACTTTTATATTTTTCTGATTGTCTGCGGAAGAGCTTAGGGTATTTCCCTTTAAGGATATGGTCTGATTTGTTCAGGTTGCGGTGGTACTTCGTGGATGGGATTTCTGTTATAGACTGGGTTTATTTTTGTTTTTCGTTGGGATACCTACTCGTATATGGGGGCTTAGTCCTTCCCTACAGACGAATAAATAATCATCAATATTTTATGACACGTGCAAACTAACATTACACAGCAATATATTCTGCAAGCGAGATATTATATAAATACGGCGGGCTAGATAAATCCAAGTTTTAACATATCTCTCTATTTATTTTTGTTTTCAATTTTTTATTGAAATATTGTTCTTAAGTTTATATTTATTATTTACGATTTCTTTTAACAATTTATGATAGTTCAATATCTATAATAGAACTAATATTTCATATGCAGTACGATCGTTATTCATCAACCTAAACTAGAATATTTAGAGTATGAAGAAAATGTCAAAACTAACAATGGCCTGGCCTAATCACCTTTAGAATCTTGCAAAAAATAGTGAAAACTTTATAGTTTATTAATAAATTGGTACGTTGTTTTTAGACGTAATAAAAGAGCGTTAAGTGCCATTTAGAGAAGTATTACAAGAGATTATTAAGGAGTACAATGTCCTTCACCTAGTCTTGGGTTTTATGACATTTAGTAAATAACAGAACAATAGCACGCTATTATACATGTCACACTAGACTAGTAGCTCAGCATTTTGCTTCATTATACTTGAAAGAGATCGAAAACGGTTTATTTGTGATTAAATGTACAACTAGAATTTAATGGTTATATCAATGTTTCTGTTATAAAAACTTATTTATTATATTTTTTTTTTTTTAAATTTATTTATTGTAATACAGTACCAACACAAAATGTGTTTTGCCTGTAATGCTGTTGTCTGTATGATAATGTACTGACGTGTAGAACGTTTGCAGGTACCCCATCCAATGATGGCCCTGTTGGAGTGATTTGTTTATGGAGTGAATAAATGAAATGTGAAGTGAAATGAATGTATGGGTGTGAATGTAATTATGCTAGTTCATAATGTCGTTCAGTGAGGTCTGTCAGTCAGTATGAAGTTTGTCTTCGGTGGATGTAACAAGTCCTGTGGCCATCTCCGTTTTAGTCTTCTTCCTGGAACTAGAGTTGTTTGTAAATTGTTGATTAGAAGATTTGTATGACTGTTCAGTTTGACATGATAGTGTACAGTCGATGTGCTGCTTGTTGTACTGTTTCAGTGTTTGTGTCTTTATGTATTGTTTCGTTTGTAACATAGAAAGGAGATGAAAGTATAATCCGCAGTGTGCGAGATTGGAATGTCTGAATTTTTTTCAAATGTGTCTGTTTAGCCGCTCCCCAAAGCTGAAGTCCGTATGTCCAAATTGGTTTCAATAGAGTCTTGTAAATTAGGAGTTTGTTGTTTATGTTTAATGTGGATTTTGTCTTTAGTAATCTATATAACTGTTTGAGACGTAAATTAAGTTCAAGTCTTTTAGTTGTACCATGGGGTTGCCCAAAGTTTTTATTATTAATATTAAAAATTTGTTTTTTTCATTAAAACAGTTAGAAAAAATAAATTAAATAATTTAATTATGAATAAACTTTTTATTCGGGATTTGACTTTTTTTTCACTTTTTTACTCATTTTAAGAATTTGATAAAAAATTTAACTTAAAATTGCAACTGTACACATACGGTGAGAGGGCTAGGCATGAAGAAGTGGAAGGAAGTTCACTACTAGAGTGGACATGTGGCCGCCATTTGTCCTAAGACGACATGTATAATGGGAATGAAAAGGAGAGTAAATTATAGGGAAGGCTTTCAGAGAAATGAACTAGTAAATATGCTGAACACTGTATATATGAACAAACTGTAAGAACTTTACAAGTATATAGAAGTTGGTAGCGAGAAAAATAGAAAGAGGCAGACTGGCTGAGTGATGAAAATGTTGAAGATAGGTTGCTGACTGGTTGTAATTGTTCGAAAACTGTCCTGAACTGAATTCTGTCACTCTATTTATATGAATTGATCTGTCCCTTCCTAGTCTGGCCTAGGTGGGGGAGTAGTAACTAACATTTTTATGATTCATTTTTGTATTTCTTCGCTCTTTGGATCCTATGAATCTTCTTTAATAATTCGGATCCCAATTACAACCTTGTAACGGATTATATTAAATAATATAAACCTGCTGACAGGCCTGTAAAAATCAACTTCTTTTTTTTTTGGAATAATTGTTTCAAATAAGAGTGATATGTTTTTTATCTGTGCAGCGAGCTTTTCAAGTTTTTAAGTAAAACGTTCTGGAGCCGTTTTCGAGAAATCTCCAAAAAAAAAACAAAAGAAAAACTTAAAAACCTAATCTGTAAAGTCGATAAACCTATTTTTTTTTTTTTCAAATTTGGAGTTATATCGATGTTGCTAGTGATTACTAATATAATACATGTGGGGTAAACTTCATACGTGAGATTGAAGTTTTTGAACTATTTTCTTCACATATACTCACTCACACGCAAGCACATACAAGAAACCCCACACACATAGGCACACATATATACATACATACATTTTTACATTGTCTTACTCCTAATAAAAAAAGTCTGGTGTGAAACACTCACACAACTTTCTTTTACACCAGTTTTCAAAAATTATAATTCTCAAATTTTTAAGTTTTAATGAAATTCGTCGAAAACTGAAAAAAAAAAAAATGTTCAGTAAAAGCGCACTTCCGGTTTACTAATTTTTCTTGCAACACAAGAATTTTGGCCATCTATTTATTTCTAATTAAGTTTGTTTGGATGATTGAATTGTGTATAATCAACTATGATAGCACTTCAGAAAAAAAAAAAATATAACGCCACCCTGTCACCTAAAAGTGTTCTTAAATGAATTTTTCCAGAGAAATGTTTTAAATAAAAGTTGTACATCTTTCTATGTATAGTTTATATGAGAAGTTTCAAGAAAATCGCGTAAAAGTGAAAAAAAAAAAATCATTTAATAAAGTGGTAAAGTAAACACTTCCGGGATTTGTTTCAAACTCGGAATTTCAACAACATATTTAATTCTAATTAACATTATTTAGATGACAGAATTGTATAATAAACTGAAATAGCACTTCAGAGAAAAGCCATAACCCCCATCTCTCCACTAAAAGTGCCTTTAAATGAATTTCCCCCGACAAATGTTTCAAATAAAAGTTGTAGCTCTTTGTATATGTGTAGTTGTTGTACCAAGTTTCAAGAAAATTGTTGGAGATATCGAAAATTTTGACACGATTACAATACTTCCTCGTGGGAGCAATTACCAGTGCAACATTATACATGCAACGAAATAGTTCTTACACGGATTTTAGTTTTAAATCTACTAGTTTTATATATATACTTATATATATATATGTTTAAAAAAAAAGTGTGCGAATTTGGATGATGTATGATGCGTGTGACTGTTGTGTAAAAAAAACAAAAAAAACGGTGATATGTTGAGTGGAATGCATAATAAAAATCTTAATTATATAAAAAAAACATAAAACCATAGGTATACATGCTTGCGAGGATGTGAATGTTGTGTGAAAAAGTGAAATAATGACTGGCATAGTTATATAAAAAACTTAATTATAAAAATCGCTTAATTTTAAATGATCGTTAGTTTAAATCGTTATTTAATTTAATTTAAATTTATTTTATATATTTTATATTTTATTTAGATTAGTTAATTGTAAAGTAAATCTCCCTCCAACAACAGAGTTTAAAAATTAGATCCCCCAATTTTCCTTAGAATGGACGTGTTGTGTCCATTGTAAGGAAAATTTGCCCTTTAACAACCCAAACACGTGTTTTCCCACCCAGCTGACCATACTCCTTGGCCTAGTTTAAGAGTTTAGTTTTAAATACAGTTAAAAACACCTGTCAGTGTGTAAAACTGAATTTGCTCTGTACAAATCTGTGTTGTCACCCTGTCTGAAAAACGCATCCTGAAGATGGGCGAACGCCCGAAACCGGCGACTGACCACAAAATGAAGCAGGCTACCACGGAAAATGTCTCTGATGCTTCCTCGTGGGACATCCGCGTTGGTAGCCCAGCGCGCTCGGGCAGCGGTATTATTCGCTGATATCCAGATGGCTCTAGGCAGGAGGGTACTGGCCTGTCGGGGGCGGGAGCATGGTTTCAGGAGTTGGATAGAGGGAGTTCGGTGGCCTTAGGTGGTTTGGCCACTGTTTTCCAGTCTGAGGTGGTGGGCATCATTGAATGCTGCCACCTTGTGGGGGAGTGGCTAGGAGAGTTTAAGGAAGTGCGGATCTTCTCTGATAGTCAAGCCGCACTAAGGGCTTTGAGTAAGCCGTGGTGGAGTTCGAAATTAGTGGGAGAATGTAGGAGAAGGCTTAACGCTTTGGCTCGGAGGGGGAAGGTGCATCTCTATTGGATACCCGGACATGCGGGAATAGAGGGCAATGAGAGGGCGGATCGGCTGGCCAGGGAGGGATCGTCATTACCATTTTATGGTCCTGAACCAGCCCTGGCCGTTACAAAGACGTTTCGCGACAACCAGATTAGACTTTGGGAGACGAGAGCTTTGGAGAAACGCTGGGGGGACACGCAGGGGTGCCTCCAAGCCAAAAGATTTATAAAGGCAAGCAAGCAGGGAATCTCGGAGTATCTCCTGTCTCTTAGTAGGACGGGTTTGAGGACCTTGGTAGGAATAGTGACTGGACACACTTGGGTGTTCAGTCACTTGTTTAACATAGGGAGGACGCGGAGTCTCATTTGTCAGAATTGTGATGACGGAGTTAGGGAAACGGTGTAACACTACCTATGTCAGTGTCCCCGTTTCGCCGGAACTAGGTTTCGTATATTTGGGAGGACACCACTCTCGCAGGATTGCCTGGGCGAGTTGGAGTTTGGGGATATCTTGAGATATTGTAGATTAACCGGCAAGTTACCGGGGGAGATTAATTAAGGGGTTACGGGGGGTATCGGGGGGATAAGAGCCACATAGGCTTAGGTCCCGCGCCTTTTGGGCACCCGTTTTGATAATAATAATAAATATAGTCCAGCGCGCTACTACTGACCTAATCCCTTCCTTCTCCCTTAGATACGCCAATTACCTAGAGACGGAGATCCTACTTTGTGTGTAAAGTGTAGATTGTTGTAGTTTAAGTGTATTTCGTACTGTTGTGACGAAATGCATGGAGTACTGAGCTGTGGTAACCCATGGGGTCGCTACTCCCCAAGTAACTGCATGCAACAGATACCCCTTGTGGACTCATTTTACATATAACTGTATTAAGAAGCGTCAGCTTTTTTTTTTTTTATATATATAAGGGATATTGGGGAAGCTGCTACACGTATGAATTTAGTGTATGAATTCTAACACGAATTCCAAATTTTAAGAAAATGGGTTATTTGGAAGTGCGAACTTTAACATTTTAATTTTGAAGTTTTTTGGGAATTTGTTTGAAAATGGTTACAATGATTTTTTTACATTTCTTAAATTTGAACGTAAATTACATTGTTTAAACGTATATCACTTTTATATGAAATATTTTTTTGAGAAAAAGATGATTTTTGCGAAGAACATGTGACTTAAAATTTCAAATGTTACTTGGGTTTGTTCATGTTATCGACACTGTTTCCAGGACTTTTTTTTTAAACAATACTGTGGTGAAAATCATAAGATTAATTTTCTATTTGAATAATATCACCTTTATACAAAATTATTGTTTATTTCATGAACACGAAAGATATTGAGTCAGCACTGAATATGTCAGACAAGTTCATTGTACATTCAGAATTATTCATTCCAATGATGATGTTACCAAGGTAAATGTTCTTTTGCCCGGGGGCTCAGTTTCGAAAAAATTCCACTCATTTTTTGTCCAGTGCACAAAATACATACATACCTATTATACTTATTGAATTTTATTAGATTTATCTACTTTTACTTTCTCTTACTCCTAGTAAGAGGAAGTATTGTAATCGAGCCAAATTTTCGTTATCGGGTTTTCACCGGAAATATCCGTTTTGAGGCCCCTGAGCCCAAAAAAAGTCATTTTTAGAAAATGGTCTGTGTGAGTGTGTATGTGAACAGTATAGCTCAAACACGAAAAACCGTAAACTGTAGAATAGTTCAAACTTAATATTCCTTTCGGGTATCATCATGGGATCCGGCAGTAGGTTATCTGTCAAAATTCCTCAACCGAAAGTACCACTTTACTAGTTGTTTTTGTTTTTTTTACTTTTTTGCATTTTTCACAAAAATGGCTCCGACGATTTTCTTTAAACTTGTTATCAACTACACATACAAAGAGCTATAACTTTTATTTGAAACATTTCTCCGGGAAAATTCATTTAAGGGGCACTTCTGGGAGAGGAGGGGTGGGGTTAGATTCTCATCTTAACTGCTATTTCAGTTTATTAGAGAATTCTATCATCTAAATACTGTTAATTAGAATTGAATTTGTCGTTGAAATTCTGAGTTAGAAAAAAATCGGATTACCGGAAGTGTGTTTCTTTTACCACTTTACTAAATGATTTTTCCACTTTTTCGCGATTTACTCAAAAAAGGCCCTGAAGACGTCGTTTATAAACTAAACATGCAAAGTTGTAAATCTTTTATTTAAAACATTTCTCTGGGAAAATTCATTTAAGGACACTTTACAGCTTCCTCTAAAGTTGTATCATAGTTGATTATATAATTCTATCATCCAAACAAAATTAATTAGAAATAAATAGATGGCCAAAATTCTAAGTTTAGGAAAATTAGTAAGCCGGAAATGACCTGTTTTTTTCAGTTTTCGACAAATTTCATTAAATTTGTTACACAAACTATAAAATTTGTCAATTATAATTTTGAGAACTGGAGTAAGAGAAAGTTTTGTGTGTGTTTCACACCAGATTTTTATGAATTTTTAAGGTTCTTTTAATTTCACGTGTGCACATTTTTATTTTCTAGGAATATAGGAACGAAATATACCTTCAAAGTGTGATTTATTGCTTCATTGAATATAAATTGTTAATAATTTTTAGAACGATTCTTCATGAAGCGAATGACATATTGTTTGAACCCATTAAGTTATGACGAAACAAATAAAAACCTGATAGGCTTGCAAATTAGATAATAATTATGACGATTGTATTTATAGACTGCACTACGTCAATTAATGACGAACATCTGAAGACAATCAATTATTGTACCTATTTAATCATTGTGCCAAGTGTTTTATTTTCTTTACGCAATTAAAGAGTATGGAATTTTTTTGGGGAAGAAATATTTTGTTCTTTCAAAAAATTTACCGTATATTCCATTTTAAATGTTTTACCCCGAGTACTCTTTGTATGTGTGAACTAGATAACTGAAACACGAAAATTTGCAAGAAGCTCGAACTTGATACGTTTCCGTTTAGGAAGCTTTGAAACAAAAGTTGACAATTGAAAACAAAACCAGTTTTTTTCTAATAATTATGAAGCTCGTTTTTTTTTTTTTTAAAAAAAAATAAGATCCGTTTTGAAATTGGAAAGTTTATATAAAAAAAAAAAAAAATGATTTATTAAAACCAAAAAAAAGCTACTATGATGATGTTTTAATGATTTCTTGGTTGGTATTTAAATGATTTCATATCAACAAGAAGATGTACGATCCCTGGTCATGGGAGAACTTAGCATAATGCTGTATTGAGGATCTCAAGCACCCTGTGCTCTCAATAAAATTTTACTATAAATATTCACGCTAAGTTTTATATGTGATGGACTTAACGGACATACGAGTACAGTCTTCCACCTATACTTTGATTTTTCAGAAGTACAGAACCCAGCTTCTGTTACCATAGCTGCCTCAGCAGTACACCCTAGGCTAGACAAGACTCGCCTACTTACTCGCCTAGTTAAAGGGGTAAGCTTGACGACTATAAAAGCAAGGTAGTTTTCTATTTAAAAGCATAGTATATTCAGTCTTCTAGAAGGCACACTCTACCGGATTATTCTGTCACATATCTGCACACTATTAATCTTACGTTACTATTTCTCTGTTTCTAATAAATAGAGAGATAGAATTTTTATTTAAAAAATTATTAACATATATACGTATAAACACAAAAGTTTTAAAATGTAATGTGATAACAAGAAGGAAAATATATAATTTTTAATTATAAAAATTATAACTAGTGGTGCCAGCCAGTCGCTATTATTCAGGTCAAGAGCCGCAGTCAGTGCACGGTCAAAGGGACCGCCAAGGACAGGAACCGTCAAAGACACACTGCTTTCAAAAGGGTCATTATACGGTCAGTATACAGAAGCCGCCTGGCCAATATACAAGGGTCAACAAATCACTCAAAAGACCACCTGGCTACAGTCTTTTGATAACCGCCAATAAACAAACACTCAAAAGACCACCTGGCTACAGTCTTTTGATAACTGCCATCACCTGTTGCCACACCTGTTCACGACCTATTCAAGACCTAGGCAAGAGATGTTTTAGTATGACCCGTAATTACACACTTGTCAATGTGTGAGTGATGGCAATATAACGTCTCTCTCACAGGAAGAGGGGATGATTATTCTTCAGTATTTTATTAGCGTATCATCAAGATTCTACCAGTGACATAGTTTATACATAGAAGCGCGTCCCTATCTAAGTATTTAAACATATATTTATTTATCAATCATTATAGTTGTGCATTCTAGTTAACATTTAAATCATTTCAAATTAATTGTAGTTATATCTTTTCAAACGTTTAAATTATTGTTAAAATATATATCTATTTTAGTAATTTAGTAGTTCACATTTCGAGTAACAACTCTCTAAAAATCTCTAACTAACACCCAACTATTCATCGCATCACAACACCTCTCCAAGACATCTGAACCCACTACAATAAACTGCTGTACATTACATCCTCCATCAGAGCTTAACTATGTATAACTTAAATATTTTTATACAATTAATAGTGAGGGAAATCGAGGAAAAAACCCATTGCAGAGAAAAAATAATTAATTTACAATCATTTATTTGATTCTTTTGTATCCTACTTTTGCTATTGATTGTCAGAGAGGATTTAGATGGATATTAAGAGCGGACGGAAGTTTTAGACGGTTTTTGATGAAATCAGCAAAAGTGGGGGATATGGGAGTTAATGTTTTGTAATCAAATCTAGAAACTCGGGGCCTCCAAAAGGATATTCAGCATTTAGATCTGAACTGGACCTTCGTGCACCCCGTAAAAGTGCCTCACATCAGCCCTGTATCATTAAAAAAAATACGGCAGGGCTGAGGCGAGTGAAATTTCTGATCCCGCCTTCGGCTCCAAATTTCAGGAATCGTCTGCGAACATAGTGTACACACTCCCCAAGAAGGTGAAAAGGTGTCTCATGCTTTTGTCCGCATTACCTGCAAAGTGGGTCCGCTGAGAAGCCCATCTTATGCAGATGTTTCCTTAAAAGGCAATGCCCTGAAAATAGGGCAGTCATTCTCCTTAGCTCCACTTTTGTTCTGTCGAGGATATAGTTTGTGCGAGTCTTTGAGGGGCCCTTCAGGAAAATCTGTGCCACATCTCCGCAATGTTTTTCCAATATATTGTATGTTTGCGGGTTAGCCATTTTTCAATGGCCCAATAGGCAGTTCTGTACGAGGTGTGGCAGAAAGGCTCCGGACCAATGGGCGTTCGTGAGACGCCCTCCTAACGCTAGTCCGTCGGTCTCTTCGTTTTACCTTAAATGCCTTTATGTCTCGGCACCCAACCCAGCTTAAAGTCTTGTAGGTGTACAATTCGAGTATAGCGGGACAAAATGGTAACGAAGTGGAGAAATTTATTCTGGATAATTTAGAGTTTAGAAATGTTGGAGAGTTAGAGGTAACGCTCCGAGTTGATCTGGTATAGGTAAGCATAGGAGGAGTTCTTATTTTAAAAAGAATTAATTTATTTCTGGTGGGCTATTTTGGAGTTGCGGGAAACGGACTGGGAAGAATGGACGAATGGCTGTCAAGTATGTAAGTCGTGAAGTCCAATCTTCGGTCCAATGTAACTCCGACTTATTTTATATAATCAGTCCAAGATATTTTCGTACTGTTGTCTGTTAACGTTATATTTGACATAGAGTCTACGTTTTGTAAAAATCATGGCTTCTATCTTGTCATGCATGGTTTATGACAGTGACTCTCTGACCTCGATTTCCCCCCCAAAATATCCCAACTACATACACCTATTTTTCACAACGTATGATTGCAATATAAATCGCTTTTTGTAAATTCTACCAGTATTTCACTTAATCAAAACGATTCATCTTTATAGATAGCATGTACTTCTTTTTTATTTAATGCCCCATCTTATAAAACACTGAAACATTTTTTTAAAAGAAAAGCAATGATGACCACGATCAACAGCTGTTCTCATTCATAGTCAGAGAAAAGTTGTTTGCAATTGTTCGTAGTATAGAGAGATGACTTCATCATCTTAACTCTATACGAATATAATAAGAGAGATAACTTCTCTCTCTACACGAATTGATTGATAGTCTTATCGTGACAATGGATGAGAATCCATTGAGAACCAAAATAATGAACCATAGCTATGTCGGATAAAATCATAGGTGTAATTATCCAGCACTGCTGACCCAAAACTACGTATTCCGATCGTTGTAAACCTTGCAATTATTTAAAGAAAAATTTATTAATTAAATTGTATTAATAGGAAGTCGGTGTGAGTGTTTCACACAAGATTTTTTTTTTTTGTTCGTATGCAGGAGGCCTCAGAACATAAATTTCGAAAATTTAACATAATTACAATACTTTTTCTTACTAAAGGTAATAATAATAATAATAATAGAGTAAGCGACTCTAGCGGTCAAAAACACAATGTGTACGTATTTCAGTTCAAATTATCAGTTTTGACTCACCATCTTGTCTCTCTCTCTCCTCTAAGATCTACCAATTTTTTTTTTAAATTTTCTTTATCAGTTTTATTATTAACAGTTTTAACTTCACTTTAATAGTAATTTAAGATTTTTTTTACAAAATTACTAATTTAAAGTAAAATTGCTGACTGTAATTAGTATGCTCGATTTCTTAACAAACACATAAACCCAACTTTTGTTTTCTTTTTTTTTTGTTTTATTTGCTAAAAGTAAAAATAAAAAAGTTTAATGACTAGGTTTGTTAACAGTCCCTCCTCAGTAACATTAGCTTAAATAGTTGTTGTAGCAAGTTAATTAGTTAATTGGTTATCTGTCTGTTCAAAGTTCTCTAACATGGAATTACTAGTTCTATCCTATCGTTAACATCTCTATTTTACTATTGTTATAAAAAAGGTGTTTTATTACTGTTGTTAAAGAAAATTAATAGAAGACTTAATTTCATTTTTGTCATTTTTGTTTTAAAAGGTGACTGACCACTTAATTTATAGGCAAGTCTATAGTTCTTTTCTTGTATTACTAAATATAGTCTTCATTGGTCTGTACACAGAAATAAATAAAATTGTGCTTATATAGAAAATTAATGAGAATAATTTAATCTTTTACTCGGGAATGAAGTCTAGTTGCAATTTTTATCTTTGACAAATTTTATATTAATATCATTTCTCCTTACACATTATGTATGAGGTGGCGAGAGGTATAAGAACCTACCTACCAACTCAGGAAGGTAGAGAGGTACGTTACATGGTAATCCACAAAAGTGCACCATTAACATATTGAATATTATTTTGAAATTCAACGCCATATTATATTTCTCACAACAATTCAAAATGTGATTTTTTTGGGGGGGGGAAAAATATTTCAAATAAAAGCGATAGGTTTAGAGTAGTCAGCATTACAAGTTGGAAGCATTCATCAAATTTGGAAGTCTTGCCAATACTAATATGTATTAATATTATGTATGTGGTAAGAACCATACATATTACTGAAGTAATAATTTAGAGGAAAGCTTAACGCTACGGTTCCCCCGAGAAACTAAAAAAAAACAAAAAAAAAAAAAAAAAACAAGCCGTTTTCGCAAAAACCGGAAAAATATGTTTTGTCAAACACTTGACTTTCCGGGTTGAAATAGTATTGGAAACTGTAATAGGAACCGAAGAGCGGGATCCAAAGAAAGAGAGAGAAATACAAAATGGAGAATCTCATTCGCTACTTAGGCCAGACTAGAGTGGGAGACTCCGTATATATACAGCTGAGCTAGCCCTACAGGGGACAGTCTTGCAACAGTTTTGAGAACAGTTAAACCATGAGTTAACAACCAACTACTATCCTTCTCTTCACTCACTCTAAAACTCTCGCTACCTAATTTTTATTTACGTGTAAAGTCCTAGCAGTTTGTGTTATTACTTCATAATCATACAATGTTCAGCATTATTTCCAGTTTATTTCAATCTCATAAACCCAATTCTCTCCTTCTCATACCCATTATAGCACCAAGTTTCGGTCCATATTGCAATGTAACTTCTTCAGGGTCGTTTCATCTTGAAAAGCTAATGGAGTAAATAAATAAATTCAATGATGATTTACTTTAAACTTCCTGTGCTATCTACACAAATAAATGCCTATCACTTTTATTGAAAACTATTCCCGGGGAAAATTCACAGTAGCGTTTAGTTTTCCACTTGAGGAGTATGTTGTATGGTTCCGCCACATTTATAATATTATATTATTAGAAGTATTGCTAAAAATCCCAAAATTTTGAAGAAAAACTGGTTAACCGAATGTGCGTCTTTACAGAACAGATTTTGAGTTTGGAGGGGGGGATTTTTTGGAAAATACTGTAACGATTATTTTTTTTATCATCTTTATTTATGCTACAATCAGCGCGATAGCGTTATAAGTAACAATGTTTACTAAGCATAAATATATAATGAGTGGAGAAGCTATCCAATGGTAACACTCCAAAACTACACAAAATCACTGTTCACTGTCTGTTCACTTGAGAGGAGATCACAAAGCCATTGTCTTTTAAGACGTCTGGGAGGGTTATTAGTAAGGGTTCGGAAAGACACTTGTTGAACTAAAGGATTTTTGTGAGACTGCAGTTTATTGGAATTTCCTGAAAGGGATTTGGGCGACTTGAGCAATGAAAGGTATATTAAGGTCAATATGTATGGTTCGGTTGGAGACGTAAAAAGGAACGTTTACAATGTTACGGAGGATTCTGGATAGTAGGGATTGGTGTCTTTGGGGAGATTTGAGCGCTTGGTTGAACCCCTTGTTATGTGTAGCTTCTTGGAAGAAATAATAATAATAATAATAAATAATAAAAATCAATGATTTTTATAATTAGTTGAAATATATAAGTTAAAATATATTTAATATTAGTTGCAATTTAATGCAATCTGGGTTTTTACGAAGGATGGGTGAAAACAATAGGGAACAGTTATGACGGTAGAATACCTTCAGTTACAATAAAAGGAATTTCCCTTCCTTTCACTCATCAGTGGAGGAGGGATTATATAAATGTAGGGCCAGAAATAGTGAGGGAATCAAATTTGTAGCTATGAGAAATCTGTGTATAGTGCTAGCCGAAATTATATAGTGGTGACGAAGTGTGAAACCCAACCTTCAACCAAGTTTTATAATATATAAGTCTGTTTGTAAATTAATAACTCTCATTTTGGTTTTAACATAAGACAAGATTTGATACTATATATCTATACAAACTTATTTTGTTATTATAATATTTAATTATTAATTAAATTTACTTCTCAATAAATAATATTACACCCTAAGTTCTATCCCATAACCCCAGATAGTCATTAAAATAAATGTATAAATTAGTCTTTTGTTGTTTGTCTAGAGAGAGTTTAGATTTGTAGTCCAGCAGTGTCTTTTAAGTAGTCGAAAGCGTCTGTTTAGTTCTAATCTTTTAAGATTCCAGGTCTAAGTAAAGCTCAAGATAGCGAGCAATGTTGACCATTGGTAAGGGAATTAAGTTGGGGGAGGGGGAGCGTAATGCGACGAATTTCTTTAAAAATGGAATACTAATAGCACATTATATAAAAAACATATCACTTTTATTTGTAACATTTTTCTGGTAAAAATAAAATTTTGAATGGTTCTGAGGAATTTCAAATGTTTTTCTTCAATATTATTGGCGCTCTCTTCTGGACTGCCAAGTAATCACTTCTATACCTGCTTGGGTTCCTACTTGCCTGAGTTTCTACTTAATAATAATAATAATACTTTATTGTTCTTTGAAAGTACAAATGACAAATAAAACAAAGTATTTTACGGCTTGGATTAATCCATCAGCCGGGGTCGATATTACTTTCATAAATTTATATAGGTACATAATAAGATAAGAAAAAATAAAATAAGTGTATAAACAGAAAGAAGAAGTAACGTAACCTGAAATAGAAAGAAAAAATAGTACAAGGAGAAATAACAAAAAATTAAAACAACTTTGAGAACTCAAAAAATTATAGGCATGTATATGCCAAAGTCATACATGTTTAGAAATTAAATTCTTATATAAGCTGATACCGATACGACAAGGCATGGCGAGCATATTTAATTAGGGAACGGCAGCTAGTGGATCCGTTCAATAAGGAAATAAGATGGGGTCTTGCAAGTACTGAATATCCCAAATATAATCTCCGGTGCTCAGGCAAGGATTGAGCAGACGCCAAGAAAGTGTACTACATCCTCAATAAATCTTGAATTACAGAGGGCGCACAGCTCAATCTCTTTTCGGAGCCATGGTGTATGATTCAAGTAGACTAGCTCAGCCTAAAGATCCAACGGAGTTCAGTGAGAGATAAACCCGAAGAATGATCCTCATTCAAATAACAAAAACTGAAAGAATGATTCAGGTCTTTATATACTCGTAGAAGGAAACGGGATGAAAGAGAGACCCTGCCCAGAAACTCCTATCGATGAACTGCTTTCATCGTAATTAACAGAGAGGATAATTGATCTTTCAAAGCAGATACATTCTCCACATCGGGAACAAAGTCGCAGGAATACTTCTGGGCCAAGTCTAACCAATGCCGAAACCAGTAAATTATTTTGTTGATAATTTCCAGAGCTAGAATTCTAGGTAGACGATACCGGGGAAGATACAAAGTTTTTAGAACATATTTAAAATTCAGTTTTAAAGTGAATATCACTAGAAGATCTACAGCGGTCTCAATATAGAGCATATAGTTAGGTGAAGATGTGGGAAGTACAAATAATTTTTTAATTGAAAAACTCTGGAAATATCACAACAATACCAATTATCAACTCAACAATATCACTTGCCTGAATTTCTACTTGTCACTGTATTTATGTTAAGATAAGTGAGTAAATTTTGTAATTAATAGTCATTTTGTAAAAATTTTGATTTAATAAGAATAAGAGTGAGTCCTGTGTGTGTTTCACACACAATTTTTTGTAAACTGCATCACAATTCCAGTTTGCAGATTTAATCTTCCAACAAATGACGTAATACACCAACAGGGCATTTCTTTTTAAAAATGTTGTTTTATTTATTGTAATTTTTTTGGCAACAATGTCTTAAGTTTAAGAAAATACAAAGTTTTCAGAACTATAGTAATTCTAAAATAAAACTATGTATTGAAATAACAGCAGTGGAAAATAAAATAAAAAAGAACAGACCAATTTCTCGGATGTTTACCAGAAATATTTCACAATCCATCTATAACATTTCATTATTAGTTATTTTGTTACACCCTAAAGGAATTCGTGCAAAACTGTATTGAGTAAAAGTACCTTTTATTTTTTATTTATTTTTATTTTTAATAAAAACAAGAAAAGAAATATAGCTCAGAGGCATGAATAGTTAACTTTGGAAAAAATACAAAATATTAAAAGGTGATTTATTTAACCGGAACTTTGAAAAATATCTACAGAAAAAAATCTAAAGTGAAACACTCACACTATATAGTGTTATATAGTCTCTAGATTTTCGAACTCTAATCTCGTAATAACGCTTCTTCTCATAATTTATTTGTTTAATTACACTAAAAAGTTTAGTTCGATTCCGTGCTTTATGTCGTTGCAAGGTACTAGATTTTGATCTTTCAATAATTTGTGGACTGCGCCATTTACATAAAATTAACGACACAATAACAATGAATAGCTAAAAACTCCATGAGGTCTAAGAAAAGTTTTTCAATTGAATATTATGAATTTATTGGAGAAACATTTTTTTAGGTGATTAACATCAGTTTTATTTTGTTCCATCAGTATAAACGGGCAAATACAAAATGGCTGAATTATTCAATTTCTGCCTAATTCTTTTTTGCTTTCATTTTCAACAATGAAATGAAAATTTTGAATTTTTTTCTGTATAGCTCAAATTGATTTTTATAAAGGAGTAAATATAGTATTGTAATCCAGTGCTTACCTTTGAACCTTTTGTTAGTTTCGTTTCCACTTTTCTCGAGGAGCTACCCGTTTTATTGCCTTTTTCCAAGTGTTTCCATTTTCTATAAAAATAATTCAAATAACCGTAAAATATTGATTAATATTTGTGAATTTTATGAACAGATTTACCAAATTGCTAAAATATGCACAAACTACGAGTTTAAAAATTTGTCTAAACTCTTAAAAATTTGTTTAAACTGTGAGTTTAAACGTAAAAAAAATTTGTCAATTATAATTTTGAGAACTGGAGTAAGAGAAAGTTGTGTGAGTGTTTCACACCAGATTTTTATTTATTAGTTTTTTTTTTTTTTGAAATTTCTCGATAAGTATTTATACTAACTGCAAGCATTTATACTACTGTTTCTAAACTTATACTAACTGCACATATATAAACTAGTCAGATTTCATTTTTAACATTAGTATAAATTAATTGTATTTAAATGGTTCTGAGGAATCTGAGAGCCGTCAAAAAATTCAAATATGTTTGTTCAATATTATTGACGGTTTGTTTGCTCAATATTATTGACGCTTTCTACCATGTACTGATTATATAATGGATACCTTCCTCTATGCGTAGATTGGTACTTGTACCCCCACCACCTTTATATGTATATGTTATGGGAAATGAGCAAAATTTAAAATATAAAGAATTTGTCATTTTATATGTAAACTATATTAAAACCAGATCTTTTTTTTGTGATGGTTTATCCCATTTTGTCTGAAGAAAAACGACCGAACCTGTTATATAAATATTAACAAATTTTTGTGATTAGAAAATATATTATGCTTCATTTCCGGTTTCCTAACACAAGTGATGTTATTTGTCTATTCTTCAAATAGATCTTGGCTCATTTCTACGATCATTATATTAGTCATATGATTAAAATGGTTATGACTCTTCTTTCCTTTTTATCTTGTATTTTGGTTTATTCTAAAAGTTATTAACAGATTTTTACTTTCTCTTACTCCC